>PVIA01009065.1:28869-65080 GCA_004024845.1 Tonatia bakeri | reverse complement strand
TCAGACCCAAACCTGAGACATTTTGGGGCCAATCCTGCCCTGAGGGACGGTGCTGTGATACCATGAGAGCTACGCTCCAAGTTTATTTTCATACTTCAGATGAAGGGGAGTCTTCTGAGCATTGCTCTTTACACGTGTAAAAGGAGCAGGAAAACCCCCGGTGGGTTTTAACTCAAAGAATACACATATACCGCTTTCCTGAGCGAGTGGTGGTCTTCCGTGGTCCTGTGACCTGACGCAGCCAAAGTGGTCGGAGCACGGCAGCACGATGTGGAGGGGGCTTGTCTTCTGCTGGTGACCCGGTCCATCTTCGGTGCTCAGCGCGGCTGGTTCAAGCAATCTCTCTCTTTCTCTCTCTCTCTCTCTTTCTCTCTGTCATCATCTGCTTCCTTGAATGCATTCCCTCTCTGGCCTTTCCTTTGGTCTGGGTTATCCCACCCTGGGGGTCATTTTCTTATCGACCAGTGAAGACTCAAATAGGCCCTGCCTTCTTCCTTTAAGAGGGTGGTGACAGGGTGGGGGGCGGGGGAGGGCTCGACTCAGGGACAAGCTCTCCTGTATCGAATGGTGCACACTCACCGAGCAAGGGCTGGACATCGAGTTAGGGGCTCCCAAGTTGTCCCTCACTGTCCGGCCATGTCAGTGGCAGGAAGTGAGTGACAACTTGTTGGAGCTGGAGTTGACACATGTCCCTGGCCACTGTGTCCAGGGCACGGCAGGGCTTCCCTCCGCCCTGTGTTCTGACGACACCCCCACCTCTGAGGAAGCCTTCCTCCTCCGCTGGGCGCGCACAAAACACCAGGTTATTAGTTACATGTGGACTCCAGACAGATCCAGAAAAATGTTCTAGTGTGAGTGCATCTGCTTATTGCACGGGGTAAAGGCACACGGTGAGATTAGTCCTTATGGATCTGAAATGAGGACTTAGCTGGGGACTTGTGTTTAATTGGCTAAATCTGGCACCGCCACCCCACCGCCCTCACTGTGTTATGAGCTTTCGTCATGAACCTGGATGCAGAAAGTTCCCCTTGTCCGCGGTCGGCAACCTGGGGGGAAATGGCCACCCTTCCAACGAACTCCATCTTTCAAACCAAGTGCGGCTGGAAGAAAAATCTGTTCCTGCGAAATGCTCTGAGTCTATGAGTTCGAGAGTTTGAAAGAATGACACTCTTTCCGTGGTTGTGTGCACTTTAAAAAAATTTTGCATTTCACCGCACACGTAGGAGAGAAAACCTGGTCAGGGGCACAAAGAACCAGGCCAGATGGAACCAGGTTTACGGTTCAAACCCCCTCGTTTCACAGAGAAGGGACTGGAATGGCCGAGTGGAAGTAAAGCTTGAGTCAGACCTGGACACGCCAGGTGACGTGATGGAATGACTGGGGGACGTGCCCGGGACGGTGTGGGAGTCTTGGTCCCCGGTGCCCAGAGAAGTGGGGACGGTACAATCCACCTTGCGGGTTGGGGCTGGGGGGAGAAGTGAGCTGGCAGAAGGGCTCGCCTGCTCTCCCCACTGCTGGTCAGCAGGGAGCCTGGGGACACGTCCCCTCACTGTCACCACACAGTCCACAGGAGGTGACAGTTGTCGGGAGGTGGTCACCTTAGGCCTCTGTTTGTCCCCAAGGGAGGGTGTGGAGAGATCTCTGCAGGCTGCAAGGTAAGCTTTAATATCGCCTCTGTTAGCAAAACAAAAACAAAAACAACCCCCTAAACCGGGAAGGGAAAATAAACAATGCTCATCTAAAAACAGCAACAACAAAACAAATGAACTCCCCCCAGGACCCCCAAACTGGCCAGTGCATTTCCCTGTGGTGGATCCCAGGGGTCTCCTCCGGGGACGCTTCCTCAAAACTCCCACACTCGGGTTCTGATCATCATGAATTTTTACAAAATACTCGCTTACTTTTTCATGCACGTGGTTTCCCCAATCTGCTCATTTTCCTGTCCTGAAAGGGGCAGTTCTCCAATGTGGTCCCTCTGCCAGTAGTGACAGCTCGGGGACTTCACTGTCTTAACCCTGCCCCCGCCCCAGAAGTCTGGTTCTCAGGGACTGTCCCTGGGACCCTGACCTTGGCCAGACTGAGAAACCCATCCACCCACAGCTCTGTCTGGATCTCGACTTGGGGACACTCAGGAAGTGCCACCTTGAGAAGCTCGGGGAGGAAGGGACAATGCTGGAACGGACAATGCTGGAACTTTCTGCGCATTATCCCTTCAATGCTCCCAGCGGCCTCAGGCACTGGGCCTGACCCCACCTCTCCGTAGATAATCAGAGGGAGCTCAGAGAGGTCAGGCGATTCACCCCAGCTCACACAGCTCCAGGGGCAGAGCAGAAGTGTGAGCCCCTTTGGCCCTGAACCTCATGAACATGTGCAGCAGAGGCTGGCTTTTCTGCTAGGAGCGGCCAGAAGCTGGAAACACCAGCACTTGCCCGGGGGGGAGGACAGAGCTGAGCACTAGCCGGTGGGGGAGGACGGCGCTGAGCAACAGGGGCAGGGGGCCAGCGGGCGGGGTGGAGCAGCTGAGGGAGCTGCGCCCAGCGGAGCGCTGCGGGCACCCTCTGGGTGCTCGGTGGGGGAGGGGCAGGGCAGTCACGTTTCAGGCCGGTTAATGGAAGCGAAGTATCCATTAGGGCTGTGGGGGAGGGCAGGGAGACCCTATGCAGCATGTGCGAGTTGTTACCCCCTCGGCGCAGCCGGGCGACCACGTGGCCTCGCGGAAGAGCAAAAGAATACATCGACTACCTTGGAGGGAAGAATTTCCCTCGGAAAAAAATAATAAAACAAAGGAAGATCCTCTGATTACATTGAAATATTTCCTTGCCAATGCTTGGGGGAATTCTAGCATTCCTGTTGCAGAGGAAAGCTTTTGTGCCTGGGCAGGGGACAGGAGCGCGGCGCCTGGGGGGCGGGCGGGACGGGGAGGGGCGGAGGGGAGCCCGGGGGTCATCGGGGCACAGGTGCGACAGTTCGCAGCGGGGGATGACCTCACCGGCGGCCTGGCGCGGAGCGGCGGAAACGGAGGCGGAGGGTGATTGGAAGACCGCGGCCGCGTGCGCGCGTGTGCGCCGCCCGGGACGGGGCGGCCGCGGGGCGGGCTCAGCAGCTGGGGGCCGGTCGGAGCGGGGCGGAAGCGGGAGAGGATGCACATGAACGATTTTCCGGACGGGGAACAATTCTTAGGTTGTTTGCCTTTGCGCTGAGCGTTTGGGGGCCTGAATGGGCGCAGTTTATGATCTCCTTTGTCTGAGACAAGAGTCTGATCATTCTCCATGCCCGAATATGGTCAGCATTGGAACAGTTCGCCTCGAGACAGGGGATGAGGAGCAAAATGTTTGCTTTGTAACCCAGTATCTCACGTTCTAAGAGAATTCACTGCATGATTCCCCCCATTTGGCAACGAAAATATGATGTAAGTGTTAAGGAAAATCAATTCAGCCGTCTTTTCCACAGCAATCTATACTGCTGACAACATTTTCTCTGTAAAAGGATAATCTACTACATGCACATTTTTGACTTATCGATACGATTCCACGTTGCCTTGGAATGTTACTCAAATTAGTTAAGTTGTATGAACAAGCTGGTAACTGAATATTTGCTCAGTATTGTAAAAGCATTAGTTTGTTTATAGGTAATTAAAATTTAGGTTATCCAGGGGCTCAATTTTTTTTTAGTTGTCTATTCAATTATCTGTTTAATTCCATTCAGGTAGTATCTTGTGTCTGTGTATCCCTCTGCTTTTTGATTGAAGTATTTTAATGTTTTTCCGCGATGTCCCTCTGGGTAACTGGGCAGGAAGCAGCCTCACCTGTCTCCAGATCTAGTGCCCACGGTTCTGATTATGAAAATGTTTATTGAGTCTCCCAACAAAGGTGGAGGTACTATGGGGGGGGACACACAAAAAGGAGTATAGCAGAAGGGGAAGCCACATGAATCATTTTAAAAATACCGTGACCTTTTGAAAACAGACCCAAGTTCAAATCCAGGCCTCCTATCACCCTGTGTGACGAGGTGACAAGGTTACTCCAGCCCGAGACTCAGTTTCCTCACCTGGGACGTTGAGCCCCTGACACCTTACGGTCACTGTGAGGCTCACCTGAGGTGGTGTGCACATGGAACCCAGAATTCTCTGTGTACGTCGGGCCCTTTCCCACAGGCCGGCCTCCCACTCCCTCCCAGCCATTCAGAAAAACTCGGAGCATCGGAAAGCCTACTGACCAGGCTTCTGGTGACCCGGACCGATCTCGCCCCATGGTCTTGAGCAGGGCATTTTAGTCTCCGGAGATGGCTCACTGGAGTGTGCTCCGTCCTCTTGCCTTCCAAGACTCATGCTTGTCCCGAAGCTCCCCTCCTCGGGGCCTTGGTGGCTCTGCGTTGTCCCTAACGTCCCGGCATGGTGTGATTGTGCTGGCTAGTTCCAAGCGTGTCTTCTACTTCTTACCGCTGTGTTCACATGCACCTGTGGACTCAGATGACCTGCACTTGGGGTCACGGAAGGGTGTGTATCTGCCTATCACGGGCTCATAAACCAAGTGGAGCAGGCCAGGCGTTCCCTAAATGCCTGTCTGCCACGTGCCCTGGAGCCCTGGACTGCGCGTCCTGCCTTTTGAAAGTTGAAAGACTTAAATCGCTGTGTGTATCTGCCTTCCTTTGGCTCCACCGTGTGTCTGTAGAGCCAGGGCTGCCGGGCCTCCCCTTGGGGCAGACTCTTAAATGTTTTCCCCTCCACAGCTCAGCTACTGGAGAGCAGGACCGGCTGGGGGCTTCCGGCACTTTCCCCTTGCCCTCTTCTTCCCTGCGAGTCGAGCAGCAAAGTATAAAGCAGGGAGGGACAGCTTTCCATTGCAGTGTGTTCTCTCTCTCTCTTGCAGTTGGCAACCCACTTCAATAGGGTTTTTGAGAAAATGAGGATAAAAGGAAATGAACACCGAAACAGTGTCTGGGTTCAGCTCCCTGAGCGGCAGAGTCCCTAGGTTCTGGGGCCCTCAGGATTCTGACATAGGAGCCGCAAGAGGGGTGCTCTGGCTGTGCCCCTGGCAGTGCACCCCACTTCTCTTGGGTTCATGGGGGTTCTGGATGGTGGTTCCGGAGTCCCCAGCACGGCCGCCTGCCATGGAGGACTCTCGCTGGGTAGAAGTCCCTCCCACTCTGCGCAGCATGCTGCTCCTTGCACACGGTGGCCGAGCTGTCTGCAGTGTCGTCGCTGGGACACCCCCGAGGGGACCTCATTCCCCACCGGGACCTCCCTGAGCTCATCCACCACTCTGCCAGCACCACGGCCACACCCCCAGGCAGAGTGCACGCTGGATGCAGGCTGGCCGGACCTGTGTTTGCGGGAGGCTGGACCCGAAGCAGGCTGTCTGCACGCACGGGTGCTGCTCAGATCCTGGGCTCCGTGGATTCTCGGGTGTGGAGCCAGGTGCTGGGGGTTCCATCGTCACCATGGTGGCCCCAGCACGTCCCCAGCGAGTCCCCAGCGCGGAAGCCTGCCGTGCTGCCCCCACCACAGGGGATGCATCCTTTCCGTAGATCCTCTCCTGGCCTGGACTCTATCTGCAGCGGGATTCAGACAGGGTAGCATCTCACCCCGTCTCTCAGCTACTGCCTCTTCACAGGGGACCCTGTGTGTGGGGGCTGCCGGGCCTGGGAACAGGGACGGTGAGCTGGGGTGGGTGGAGAAATGGGAGGGGAGGCAGCACAGTCTCTGGAAGAGAAATCCTTGACTTGTATCGGACGTGCGAGGGGGAAACAATAAACTCTTAGACCACGGGAGCCCAAGAGCAGGGTTGCTGGTGAGTAATGTAACTGGTAACATATTTATACTTCTCCATCTCTGGGAGCAACTAACACGGTGCCCCAGTCATCAGAAAGGATTTCCATTGTTTTGAGGGAAAGAACTCATTTGTATCACAGAATCTCAAAATGGTAGAAGGAGGGAAAAACCTGGAGACCGTCCAGCTCAGCCCTGATTTTGCTGGAGATGAGAGGGAGACTTCCCCCACGATCCTCACGGGGCCTGGTTCGGTTTCGCTGCTGCATTTGCTCAGGCAGGTTTACCCAGGAGCCTGCTGGAATGCCTGGCATGATGGGGGGGTCACTTCCACCGCCGGGGTGCCCCCTCGGTCCCTGGTGACCAGGAGCCTGTCCATGATCGTCCAGTTGATGGCTGAGGAATAGTAAGTTCCTTGCCTGTCATTTTTCTTTGAGATCCTGAAGGACATTTTTCTCACCAGTTCACTGAGGAGAGAACGTCAGGTGGGGGGGAATGGAGTGGGGGAGACAGAACTCATTTGTGATTTTGGTGGCAGCAGCCTGGTAGGTTTTGTCTTAGGAAGTCCCTTTCCCCAAGGATGTTCTGCTTTCAAGATAATCAGCATTTTGGGGGAGTGAGGGGCAGAGGGTGTTCTTTGAAACATTCTGAGTGTTACACAGGTAAGGAAATGTTCTTTCTGCTTCCCTGTTTGCACAAGCTCAGTTGTCCTAACCACTGCTTTCTGAACCCATCAGCTCCTCACTCACAAGTGCCCCCCGCGGTCCTCGCCGGGAGTGACACCGGAGAGGCCTGCGTTTCTCCGCTGACCGGGGGTCTGTCTCTCTGGAGCAGAGCGGCGGTTCTCCCGGGGCCAGAGCCGGGCTGCAGCCCCGGTGGCGCAGCGTCCTAGATGCCGGGCCCTGCGGCGGGTGGAATGCGGACTGAGGAGCCGCACCCCACCCGCATCCCGCACCCACATCCAACCGGCATCCCGCATCCGCGCCCAGTCCGCATCCCGTCATCCAAAGCTCAGGGGCGCGGGTGTGGCCCCAGCGCACGGCGCGACTGACCCCTAGTGGGCAGAACTGGAGTCGCGTCTCAAACCATTTTCCCCTTCGTGTGTTCTCCAACCCCGGGAAAAACAAAACCAAGATCAAAATCAAACCAACCCACCACCTTCCAGGCAGCCGTGGCTACAGATACGAGGGAAATGAGAGAAACGGGAGGCTTCTGTGAACGAGGAGACTCGCTCTGCAGGGCTGGGGGCAGGCGGGCCGGGGGCGGGTGCCCAGCAGCTGCGGCTGAAGGAAAGACCCCGGAGGCTCGGGTGTGGGCTGCTCGCTCGGAAGGACTGAAATAGCCTGGCAGGGTCGCAAAGCCTGTGGACTCCATAAATATCCACACGGCATTGCAATGCTTATTGTAATTTTCACCTTTGTTGATTTTTACTTCTCTGAGAGAGAGAGAGAGAGAGAGAGAGAGAGGCTGGGCAGGGTCTGATCTGCCCCGGCAGGGAGCCTTGGGTGCGGCTGGGCACAAGTGTCCCCACGGTGCCACAGTTCTAAGACTCAGATGTCTGTCAGTGACGAGTAGAATGGATTTAACTTTCCCCCACCAGAAAATTTCACTTATGACTGTTAGAAACATCCGGAAGACTTGACCACGCCAGTGAGACGTTCTAAGCGCAGACCATCTTGGAGAGCTAGGGCCTCTTTCGTTCGACGATGGTGGTGGAACCCGGGTGGCTGTGGAAATACGCCCCAGGCCGGGACGCTAGAGCTCGATCTTCAGGGGAGAGTGCCGGCGATCTTGGTGACGGCGTTCTCAAAGGCGGACCCCGCGGACGGGCTGCTGAGGCCCCGTGCTGGGTTCTGCTGCAGGGCCCCGTTCCCAGTCCGAGTTGCTCTCCCTGGTCAGTCGTGGAGCACATTTGACGTGCGTGCGGTCCTGTGGGCTTTTGCAGTGAAATGCAAGCCTCCTCGCAGGTGTGTTCAGAAGAACTCACCTTCCTGCCCGCTCCACTCCCCGTCGGAGCTGCGAGAGCTGTCACGCAAGGAAGCAGCGTCATGGGGGAGGGCGTTTTGTCGGTGAGGGCGGCCACTGTGCAGAGGGACTGCACGGGGGACGTGCCTGTGCCACGTTGATGGGGCACATTCCGAGAAACAGTCCAGCTGCTTCTGACTCAGGGCCGGTGGCTCGTGCTCCCCCACACCTGCCAGCAGGTGGGACTCCACGGGGGTCATTGTGGCGCCGGCGTCCTGGGCAGGGTGGCGGCGGGCGTGACCTTCTCTGCCATGCTCTTCTCTGCCAGTTCCAATGGCTCTGTCACCGGTGGGTCTGCTCCCACGGGGTGTTCCCTTTTCCTTGCTGGCGCAGCCTGTCCTCCCCTGCCGCTCGCCCGTCCGGCCTCTCGCCCGGTGCTGGGGAGCGCTGCTGCCTTGTGGTTGGGGGCTGAGTTTCGAGTTCCCCCTGAAGGGCGTTGGGGCCTCTCCGGCAGGCACTTACATTACTGGGGGGCAGCACCATCATTTTGAGGTTTGTTTTCAACCTCTGTTGGGGGGGGAGCCCGGAGTTGCCTTTCCTCTGAGGCTGGAGCAGCCTCCCCCGAGGGCCTAGGGATTTGGGGGTTCCACCTCAAAGCCTGGAGGGAGACCTCGCTTCTCAGAAATTCCATTTCCCAACCCCATGCAGCCTTCAGACACCCCATTCAGGCCCCAGCTGCCACGTCTTTTCTTCTCCCTGACCTTGAGGATTTTCTGGAATTTCCTCTTTGTCCAGCCACTTCCTCACTGGTACTGTCTCTGCAGACGACACCTCTCCCGCCGCCCTGGCCCCTCAGTTCCTCGAGGCCACCGTGGCCCGCTTGGTCTCCACCCGTCGGGGCCACCGTCCGGCGGATCTTGAGGCGGGAAGCAGACGTGGGTTTCACCTCGAGTAGGTGCGTCTCTTGGGGTCCTGGCCCACTGACGCCGGCGAGCCAGCATCGGAGAAGAGTGGCTTCATTTGTTTTGCCCACTTTCACTGCGTCTGGGGCGGGAAGGCGGTCTGTCCGAGGCCACCCCACCTCGGTCACCCCACCGCGGCCACAGGCGCACATGCCAGCTCCTGCTGTAAGGGAGATCCCGCCACGTGACGCGGACTGTCAGGAACATCGTGCTGCATGGCGGGTTGGCGGTTGTAACCCCGTCTGGCTAGATGTGTTTGGAGCAGAAGTGGACACGGGGGCTACAGAGGTTTCCAAACTCCCAAACAGCTGGATTCTTGGCTGACGCATTTGCAAATTCTCCTAGATGGGAAGTCACAGTCCTCGAAAGCGTAGAGAGAGTCCCCGGCCCCGTAACCTGAGCTCTGCTCCTCCCTCCGTGGTCTCCTCTGTCCGATGCGTGAGCAGCTTGGACGGAGGAGAGGGTCTGGGACCGCCAGTTTGGAGCACCGGATTCCCCACGCCTGCAAGTGAGGCTGCGGCGCCCCCTGGAGTGGCTGCTAGGCAGACCGGCGCCTGCAGGGGGCGCCGAGAGCGCAGGCCGTCGGTCCGCAGCGGGCCGCACCGGCGGATGTTGGTCACCTCGCAGTGGGGTGCGAGTTCGTGTAGACACAGGTTTGCGCTCTGAGCAGCAACGAGACCAACTACGCGTCACTTTGGCGTGATCGAGGGCGCGTCAGAGCGAGGGTCCTGGAGTCAGACTGGGGTTCGAATCCCGGCTCCCCTCTTGGCTGCTTGCTAACTCAGGCACTCTCGTTGTGCCTGTTTCCCAGACCTGTAAAGTAGGGTCAGGAGCAGACCGCTCTCACAGCACCGGCAGGTGTCACCGTTCTTTCCCTCACCCTGAATCTGTGGGAGGAAAGGTACAAGTCTCGTGTGCCCCAGTAATGACGTTCCATTCTCACTTGATGTTATGCGAAACCAAATGTCACATCACCCTGTAAACCTAGAAGGACTTTCCACCTGGCGCAGCCTCGGAGTACCCACGTCCCCCTGGCAGCAGAGGCTGGAGGCGGTCCTGCAGAGCGTTGGAGTCGGCTGTTGCAGGCAAGTCCCCGCTTAGAGGACTTTTCTGACAAACGTAAAATTTGGCAGCCATGTCCAAGGCATACATATTGAATAACAACACTTGTGACAGGTAGAGCCCATTGTCGCAGAACGCAACCATATTGGACAGGACAGGAAAGGGTTAAAGAAGGAAGCCTTTTTGTGAAGGTTCACACGTGGTGTAACTTTTGGGGGTGAATGTTACCTCACGGTAGCAATGAGTTTACTACGTACGTTTTCTGCTCGGATTCTGCGTTGAGTTAGGTTGACACTTTGAAGCAGTTAATTGTCTTCTTAAAAATGCCGTGTCTTTAGAAATGGAGGCCGAACCAGAAAGCCTGTCGTGACGAGGCAGCCAGAGCTTGCGCTGTGCCATCCTGGTCACCTGGATGCACGTGGTGTCCGTGTGGTTTCCCAGGACACAGTAGATGGAGCCGGGCACCGGCGCCCGCCCCGGGACTCGTGGGCATCCTCTGGCCCCGCCGGCTGCCCAAGGCACAGGCTGAGGCGTCTGTGGGAGATCGGCCGTGGCCGAGACAGTACCGGCCACTCCTCAGACCTGACACTGGTTTCCAATGAATAACCGACGGCCTCACCTGCTCCTGGGCTCACCCACAGGTCACCCTCTTGTCACTTCAGGCCTCCCCCTGCCATTAAAAAGACATCTGTGGTCCAGGAGGGGCGGAGAGGGGCTGTGAGCGGTTTGTACACATGGGGGATGGGAAGGAGGTGTCCCTGCCCCGATGGGGCAGTGAGCAGCCTCGGCCGCTGAGGGACACACAGGTGGCCAGCAGCCCCTGCCAGTGTGGCCCAGAGGCCACTGCCGCCCCTAACGTGACCCGTGCAATGGGACCAGCATGCTGTCCGTCCTAAAGATGGCGCCTTCGCGTCACCACAAGGAGAGACCAAGGGAAACTCCATGTTCAAATGATTCTTCCCCGATGCCTCAGTTGTATCCGTTTTACCTTAGAAAAAAGACGGACGAGGTCTGTGTTTTCCTCGTGAGGAGTGTGGGAGGTAGACGTGGTACACTACATGTGCAGACTGAGTGAAAACACGTCTGAGCCGTCTCCGTGCTGCCTCTGCCCTGTAGCACCGTGTGTGCGTCCAGTGCTGGGGATTGGCTCCTCGGTCCGTGGCCCTCGGGTGACGGTCACCATGGATTTCCTTTCATGGGAGTGTCCCCTCTGTCCAGTTGGCTTCTTAATACTTCATTACCTAAAAAAGTGCAGGCTAAGATGAGCTCAACTTCAGATCGGGAGAAATGAAATGGCAATGGGAACAGTTTGGGAATTTGGAGGTGGGGTGGGGTGTACATGTACATTCTGTTTTTACCATTTACCACGTTAACTCAGTTAACACAGAAACCACGAGAACTGGGGTTGAGGAGCAGGCCGGGACTCAGCAGGGCGGCGGCGGGAGAGCTGGGAAAGGTCCCTGAGAGCACGGACGTGTCATCGTGTCATTGGAGACCGAGGCCGAGACCACCATACCCTCCCCTCCCGGTTCCCACGTCCGGGTGTGACAGCGGGCAGTGAAGGAGGCTGTCGGGAAAATGATCCACGTGAAACGGAGCTGGAGGGAGCTCTGTGGAGACCCTGGACTGTAGGGGAGAGGAGCCGGTGGGTCCCGGGGCAAACCGGGCCTCAAACGTCACCGGAGGCAGGACGACGACACTGAGGCTGCCCTGCTTGGGGCTCGTTGCGAGAAGGCAGTGATGTCGGACATGACAGGAACACCGGGGACAGCAGAGGCAGCAGGAAAGTGGGGACCGGCTGACAGGTGCATGCACTCCGTGAAGGGGGCCGCGGCTGCGGCCCCAGGGCAGAGCAGGGCTGTGAGGACAGGACGCCGTGGGTGTCACTCCTTTGCAGGGTCCCCGGGAGCCAGGACACTGACTCAGCGTCATGTAAGGACAACACCGTCGACTTAAGTGAGTCATGTAATCTCTTCAGACTTTCAGAAGTAGAAATGGTGTAACATGTCCCCCCCACGGTTGTGGTGCGGGTCAGAACCACCACGGGGCGTGTATCCCAGAAGGTGCTCTCCTGCGGGTCACCAGGCAGGGGCCCACGGGTAGGCAGGAGCAGCCTTCGTGCCAGAAAGCGCCGTCCAGCCACTTTAGGGCTGGTCTGGTCTTCGTGTGTCCTCTCATGGGGTGCTCCTGACCAGCTCCCCGACCTGTCGGCCTGCCTCACCTTTGACCCACAGGTTGGCCTTGCTCAGAGAATTCGGTGAGATACGGCTTATCATCACGAAGGGCGCCGGAGTGTAAAACTAGCCCCAAACTGCCGTCCGCCCTCTTAGAAAGCCAGACCCTGTAACACACCGTGCAACATGCCAGGCACACACCGGCTGACTCACTCCCAGAAAACCAGGAAAGAGCTGAAATGCTTCAAAGAAGTGTCACTGCCGATGGGTACAGGGAGGGAAGTGGTTTTTCTTTTTCTCTGGGCGCACTAGACACATTATTCTCCGGGATAAAATCCGAGGAAGATGTGATCGGGAGAAAATTACAAAGCAATGTGTGTCTAGAATGAGACACTAAAACTCCGAAGCATCGTGGCTTGACAGCCCGGCAGCCAAACCCAGCTCACCATCTGTTTCTTCCCGTCTGGGTGTTAAGAACAGCTTTTAACATTTTTAAATAGTTGGGGGGAAAAAAAGAATGATATTTTGTTTCACGGGAAAACGACATGAGATTCAGATTCCAGTGCCTATAAATAAAGTTTTATTGGAACACAGCCTCGCTCATTCACTTACCCAGTGTCTGATGGCGGGGAATGAGTGCAACGGAGAGAACACAGCCCGCGAATGTGGCAAAGAAATACCACCGGCCCCTTTCTGGAAAGAGTTTACCAGCCCCGAGTGCAGGACTCAGTGTGTGGGTCGGAGAGAGGGTATGTAATCATATGCACGACACAGCATCCTCAGGAAAATCATTTCCCTGAGGTCCCCGGTTTCTGAAGACGTCGGAGGCTTTAAGCTCGTTTTAGCGGCAGTTGGCGCTTGGATTCAGCTCAGACTCAACTGCCCAGGAGGCTTTCTCTGCTGCGACAGGGTGTGGTGGTTCTCGCTCCTCTACGCCCGGCACTCGGCGCTGCGGTGGGACTCGCAGCGCGGCCCTGGACCGACGTTGGCTGGTTGCAGTGGCCGCAAGGGGCAGGGAGGGGTGTCTTGCGTCTCCCTTCGCTCCCTTGATGTCTGGCACGATGTTTGGTCCAGAGCATGGCTCATTGCTCAGCATGTGTTGAATGAGCTTCAGGGACCCAGCTCAGTGCCTTTTTAAGGAAGAAGGGCCCCCGGAGGCTGGTTTATGTGATGTAAAATCCAGACCACAAAGCTGCCTAGCGCGTGGCTTTTCCCCTGTCCCAGAGCTGAAGGATGTGCTCCCAAAGGGACCCTCTCTGTGTCCGCGAGGCTGAGGCTACAGTTCTCCAAGGCCGGCTCTCCTCTGGACCCAGGCGTCGGGCGCTCAGGGAGTTCTCTCCTGGTTTCTGTTGTGCTTCTCCCCTCTCTCTGCGGCTGTCCCCTGGGTGTCATCCCCGCTGCCTCTTCCGAAGGCCGCCTGGGGACACGCATCAGGGTTTTCGCTGAAAACAGTAACTACTTTGTTTTCATTATTGATCTGCACTTCTTACAGTAGTAATTAGTTAAGTTAGCAGTTAAGGATGCTGGCATGACGATTTCTTCTTACATATTATGTGAAGTACAAAAAAAACCCCATTCAACCTGAAAAACAATTTCTTACATCTGATTTTTACTCTGTTTTGTACTTTCTCCAGCATCATTTTCCCTATTACCTTCTCCTTTTTGTCTGCTGTATTTCCTACATTTTTCTCTTTGATAACCTTCCTTCTCACCACAAATTAAAAACTTCAGTGTGAACCCAACGAAATGAGGAATTCACTATCTAATTTCTGAGGGAGTTTGTGCAACCGATTAGTCAATAGACTGAACGGATGAGGAAAAATTAAATCTAAATAAACCGAAGAGAGGGCTGTGTGTGTAGACAAGGATCTTGCCGAGGTTTGTAACACCCCACTGCTTGGCAGGGGAAAGACAATAACAGAAATAGATTGACCGAGGGCAACACTTTAAAAAAATGATTTGGGTATTGATCATTTTTAATCTCGTGTCCCGAACAACTGCGGCTCTATTAGAACCGCAGTGAAAGCTTGGCTGGTCCTGTGCAGCCTGCCTCCGTCCACACGGACATATTTTATCTCTCGAGAGACCCGGCCACAAAGTCCATTAGAGGCTGGAGACAGCCAGGTCCAATCAATTGTCCACACCGCAGACAGGGCCCCCATCACTTACGGCCATTCGGCCGTCACGCCGGCGGAGAGGAAAGGTTAAGGGCTGTGCTGCCGCAAGCCTCGCCCATCCATCTGTCAGGGGATCAGTGGTACCCAAACATTGCTTAAGGAGCAGGACGCCCAGCATGCAGTCCAGGTGGATTTAGGGGCCCTGCGGACAGCTCGCCAGATTCTGTTAACGGTGTTTTAGAGGTCACGGAGAGCTGCTCGTGCGTGGGGAGGAGGGGCTCTCGCGCTCCTGGGCCGTTGCGGTCATTTTTTGCACTGGGTGAGGTGTGTTTGAGGAGCATGGGGGGCTTACTCATGGAGTCTAGAGGCTTGGGATGACTCCAGTCCCTGGGTCCCACCCCCCGCCCCAGCCCCAGATGGCACGCACCTGCAGTCACGTGGAGAGGAGGAGGGATCTACTCACTTGTTACTGACTTCCAAGGCACACGACAGCTGCTGAGCCGGAGGAAGACACCGAACAAAGGGATGCTTAAAAAATTTTGGTGATGTCTCCATTTTCAGGAAGGAAAAACATACTCCTGTTTCGAGGATGACACGCTTAGAATGAGATACTCAATGTTTTGTGATGGGCACCCTCGTAGGACAGATGTGTCCCTGCCACTTTGTCACGAGAGGGGGGGACTCCAGCGCACAAACCCAGCCCTGCCTTCCCGTGGCACCGGCTGCTGCTCAGTCTGCGTGCGGCTGGGCACAAAGACCCTCGGGCTCCTGTCCTGGGCCTTCCGGCAGGTGCCAGGCTCACTGCTGCTTTGCAGAAGGGTGGGGCGGGGAGTGAGAATGAGCATGGGAAAATGAGCCTTTGTTCTGCCCTTTTCACTGGAAGGTTCTCTCTGGTTTCCTTCTTGAGATCTGTGCTCCGCCATCGACCTCCTCACGGGAGGCAAGTGAATTTAGAGAAGACCACGTCTTCCCGGGGGACACAGTGGGGCGTGACGGGGTTGGCTTGGCGTGGGAGCCCGTGGACAACACTGGAAGTCGTCCAGTCCCCGGGCCCCTGTCCCACCCGAGTTCCCGTTCCAAGGCGGAGGCAGAGAGACCGGACTGGGGAAAGACCGTGAGGTCACTTCCCCGGAGTGGCACTGCCCGGTGATCGTCCAGATGAAAAACGGGCCCATCCTCCGTAAACAGCAATAAAGCAAAACCTGCCTGCGATTCAACAGCGCGTGCCAGGGAAGGCGGCCGACCAGGGCTCCCGGGGCCCCTCCTTGTGGCTCCTGGTTCCCTCCATCCCCAAGGCTTCCGGTGTCTGAAGGGACAGGGCGAGCAGGAGGAGCGGTGAGTGGGGGCAGCGAGGAACAGGGACACGTGAAAGGGACCCCTGCCTGCCCTTCGTCCCATCAGCTCTGCGCATGGCCACAGCTTAGAACCACCAGCAAGCGAAGCCAGATCCCGGTTCAGTGACGACAGCTGTGGTGAGTCAGGGGTTCAGTTTCCTCTGGTCCCAGAAACGACGGTGAATTTTTACAAAAAAGGACACCAGCTTTGACCACTCCACTTACAAAGTGACAGGTACATATCAAGTCGGTAGCATCAGCGGGGCGGGTGGGAGACAGGCACACCCATTTCAACCCTCACACCAGAAGATAGTGAACACCTCTTCGGAGCAGAAGAAATTCTTGGGAACCTGCATGTGGTCTAAACGTCTGAGGGCCCAGTTTCTGCCCCACGCGACTTGCAACGGCGGCTCTGGCGGCGGCTGGGCGCTCCCCGGAGATGGGGGCTCGATCAGCAGAGGCAGAGAGGGGCTGCAGAAGAGAGCTTTTCTCAAATAACTGTCACCGGAGGAGCGTGTCTGAAGACGTGTGTTTCAGAAAACCCCGAGTAAAGGTTTGGCCGGCCAGCGCCCTGATTCCCGGTGAAGCCGAAGGATGAGGAGGAGGAGAGGCGGGTATCTTGGGGGAATTTAAACAAACGACCAGACACAGGCTGGACAGACATGCTTCTCAGATGGGTTGGAAAGAGCACGAACATGAAATGGACGTCTTTTAAACACTTCTCGTAAGCTGTCCGTTTTCACTTTGGGGGCGTTTCCAGCACAGCACCTTTAGAGAGGTCTTCCCTGGAAAGGCCGGTGGCTAATCATGAAACTTGGGCCCCATCGCCATCGCCTGGTCACCTGCACTCTGTGACGTGTGCCACTGCCAGGCATGGTGGCTCTCGGACAGAGGTGCAGACGTCTGCGAATCAGCTCGTTTTCCCGGGCGATTGTGGAAGTATTTCCGAGGAAGCAGGGCTCCGGGGTGAGGAGCGGCCGCCGTGGGGCGTCTACCAGTGGGACTGGGGCTGGTGCTGTGGAGGGATGGCTGCTGCGCGTTGGTGGCCTGCGGCCTGTCCCGGGGAAGTGGGAAACACCACTGTCCTTCCCTGGACTGGCCTTGACCCTCATCAGAAGCCTCCCTGACCACCCGCCCTGTGTAAAGGAGCCCCCAGCCTTTCACCCTCCTCGCCTTCCCGGGGCTCACCAACACCTGCCATTTTATCGCCTGCCCCCGTCCCTCACTGTGAGTGTGTGCATGCGCCTGCCGAGAACTAGGTTCAGGTTCGGTCCTGCGCTGCGCCCCCAGCAGTTGGGACTGGGCCTGGCACACACTGTGAACTTGAGAAATATTTGTTAGATAAGTCAGAGAATCAGTGCATGAATAAATATAGAAAATTAGGAAAAAATCAGAACAACACCGTGTAGCTGCTCTGCCCACGCACGAGGTGCATTTGGCCCAGAAAAAGTTCCGGCTGTTTCCTCGCATCAAACACGCTGCTCCGGGGGACCCGACACTGATGAACACTGTCAGCCACGCGCGGCGTGTTTTGCGTGTGACTGTGTGGGAATTCCAGGTGTCATTGCTGTGTCCCGGAACCAGAGGGGCTGCAGGCAGGCCGTGCATGCGTGGGGATGGGCTGAAAGTTACAGAGAGTCCTTTTGGACTTGTAATTATAAAATTGAGCACTGCGGCTTTGAAATCCAGCAAGACGTTTCATGCATAATTCCTTTCTTCTTTTTTTAAAAAAATTTTTAATTGTATTTTTTGCCATTACCGTGTATCCCCCTCCTTTCTAATTAAATACCTTTCCTTCACATTTCTCTTTTTATCACCCCCTGAACACGCGCCATTTGATCAGCTCAGGGAGGCGATGGTCAGGGACCTGAGAGACAGCAGGGTCCGTGCTCACCGCCGACATCTAGACGGGGGACTGGGGAGGGGACGTGACACCCTTCCTCCGGTGGCCACCACCTTGCTGCACCCACTTCCGCTTTTCTCACCAGAGTCACAGAAGTTCCTCGACCCGCACCCACTGGAGTCCTGTGTGAACCAGGATAAACCAAACAGGGGTCTTCCAGGGGCCTTCACCCTCAGTGTGTAGCCATGTTCAAACTGACATCCCATAATGTGACAACAGGAAAGCCAGTACTCCTCATTTTTCAAATTTTTTACTTACTGATTTTTAGAGAGAGAGAGAGAGATCAATTTGTTGTTCTGCTTATCTATGCATTCACTGGTTGATTCTTGGATGTGCCCTGGCTGGGAATTGAACCCACAACCTTGGTGTATCTGGAGGAAGTTCTAACGGACTGACCTACCTGGCCAGGGCAGTGAGTACTATTCTGACCCATGCCTCTGGTCAAACTGGGGGTGTCTGGGCGTCTGGACAGAACGCTCTGAAGCGTGGACATGATGTGGGAGGGTGGGGTCTGCGTCAGTTAAGGAAGCAGCAGAGGCTAACTTGCCCAACTTTCCCCGGAGGCTGATGCCCCCTCCCGGGAGGGGCTGTGTGGGTTTTCAGCGGTGTGTTCTCGGCGAGGGGGAGGGGGAGGGCGAGGGCCAGTGAAGCCGAGACCTCGAGGCCCCGGTGACCCATCACCGCACCCATGGGACCGACGGGCTGTAGACGCACGGCCCTGTGTTCTCAACCCCAGCGCTTCGTGAGGTGGGGGGGCCTAGCCTGGCTGACCCGGACGGACTCGAGTGTGGCGGGGGGAGTCTGAGTCCCGACGTTGGGCGAGTCTGCAAACTACGGTTGCAGGGGACACCCCCAAACTGCGCCCAAACTGTGACGCTCTCTGAAACGACCGTCTGCAGCCTGGGACCCGGCCCTGAGCGGGCTGACCCCGCCCCGCCCTGCCCCGCCCCGCTGGAGAGAAGCGCTGCAGCGAGAATGGCGAGGTGCCAGGAATGGTCTCCGAGCCTCGTCTCTGCAGGAGGGGGCCGGCCTGCAGGGGGCGCCATGCTGGGGAAGGAGTCCCTGGGGCAGCTTGGTGCAAGTTGTTACGTGTGACTGGTTATAATGATGATATATTACCAAAAACGTACGTGTATATATATAGTGACAGACGTCTTTGGGCCAATTTGCATTATTTACGCACACGCTCTAAATATGTTCTTCATTGCATTCATTTCCATGTTTAGATACACGTGTGAAATGTGTAACTACACAGATAAAACTTCGCTGCAATACACAGGAGTGTGAGTGACAGTGAACTGAATATCAGTAATTTCAGAGGCTGAACGCCCTGGAGTAAATGGGACAAACTGGAGGTCTTGACGCTAGCCTTGACCTCTGTTACTTTTTGGATAAAATCCTCGACCTCCGCTGAGTGACCTGTCAGGACACAGGAGGGTGACCACCAGTGGCAGGGCCAGAAATCCCCATGGATCTCTGTGTATCCATCCTTCGCGTGCATGGAGGGGCCGGTGTGCTGGGCACTGGGCAGAATGACCAGTTAAAGAAACGGGGGGCCTGGGTGTGCCCTGGACGATTCTGGGTGGGGGGGAGAGAGAGAGAACAGAGCCAGCGGGCCTTCCCCAAACAGTGGTGTAGCAACTTCTTTCCAAATCCTCCTCAGGCAGAACTCACCAAAAAAACAAGAAAAAATGAATGTCTAAAGGGGGACAGAATCAGCGGAGAGGGACACATGCCCCAAGTTCTGTGCGACCTTTGAACCGGCACCGGATGAACCTGAAAAGGGGCGTCCGAAGGGGCGAAGAGGTGTGTGGTCGGTTTGAACAATCCATCTGCTGAAACACTGGTGACTGGCAGTTTACATGAGTTGAAGTTGCTGGTTACAATGCTGCTAACAGGCAAATATAATTAATGTTTCCAAAAAGAAAAAAACAACAACTAAAATCAATACAGTTTCTTTCCATGCAGGCTTTGATTGCACAGCTAATTATGTTCTACATAAAAAGCAGGTTTGCCTCGGTCCTGCCCCGTGATTGCTGAGCTGCGCACCGTTTCGAATCATGTTGGCCCGAACACCACGGCCCGGTGCGGCGACGGCTCTAATTAAGGAGATGGCTTTCATTCGGTGCTTGAATATAAATCACCGAAGAATCCCCATAATTTGTTCCTTTCATTTTCTTTCTTATTATGGACATCAACTGATGTTTGCACTTGTTTCTAATTGAATTCGTTGGGGTGATATTGATTAATACGATTACCCAAGCTTCAGGGGTACAGTTCTATAACACACCATCTGTGTAGTGTGTGGCGTGTTCAGCGCCCCAAGTCTCCTTCTGTCACCGTTTGTCCCCCCTTTACTGCCTACCCCCTTTCCCTCCGGTCATCTCCATGCTATTGTCTGCGTCTATGAGTTTTTTTGTTTCATTTTTGCTTAATCCCTTCCCCTTTTTCACCCAGCCCCCAACCCCCTCCCCTCTGACAGCTGACATGCACAATTTTAGAAACATATGACTCCTGCGGGCCAAGAAAAATATGAAACCATGACCCTCGAACCCACCACCTGCATGAAAACTGGGCAACAATTACACTGACCTGTTTATTTGTTTGTGTATATTTATGCTGGTTCACCACGCGTTCTACCATTACCCACTCTGTGACTCGAGCAATTATTTTTTTAAAGGCTGTAAACTTTTATTATGGGGGGAAGGCTTGGACTATTGTAAAAACCTTTCACAAGTGAAACAGTGTCTTAAGTAAAAGCAACAAAACAAAACAAATTCAAGCATTTTCATAAAATATGTGTAATTGGTTTGCAAGCGCTGTAGTAAATTACATGTTTCACCGCGATTTCAGTTTGCATATTCGACGCCTAGTAAACACGGTCTCCAGAAGACGTGGCCCCGTGGCTCCTGATTACACTTAACATTTCTGATTCTTTCTGAGAAATATAAGGCCGGAAGGTTTGTCATTAATGCACAGTGTTTTTCTCGTTTTTAAAATTACTACCAAATGCAGAAACAGACCGCATGTGTGTACTTGACGTTGCATTTTGTGACCCTGAGGGAGATTTTATCTGAAGTGCTCTTGGGAGCAGGGAGGAGGGAACCCTGGAGTTCTGGGTCTTGTCCTGTCCACAGATTTGCCGTGAAGAAGAGTCTGTTCTTCTGCGAGCCCTGGGCTTCCCCAGCTGAGGGGTCCAAGGGAGGACGCTGGGGTGTTGCCACACAAACTGTGTGTGTGTGTGTGTGACCTGGAAGCGTGGTGTCTCCGCCTGGGAGCACGTTAGAAATGCAGATTCTCCCAGTAGGTCCTGGGCTCACTGACCCGGAACCTGCATTTCAATACTCCCCCCGCCCCCACCGTCCAGGTCATTCCTATGCTCTGAGTTTCTTAATATTCTGTCGGGCAGTAGAGAACAGTGTCTGAATCTCCTGTTCAAATTTCGGCCTCGCCTGTCGTGCCTTCTCCCGAGCCCCAGCAGGGTGGAGGAGCCGCGACCCCGCGCAGCGGGGCGGACAGCTCGGGGCCGCGGAGTGAACTTGGCGGACGGGACCCCGGGCGCTCGGGCAGACAGTGCGCTTCCTTACTAATGGGCCTTTGTTACAGAGAGTAATTTGTACTGGATGTGGAGCCCCGTTTGCAAACGGGAAAACCTAAGCTCCATTTTCCACGCCTCTGGTTCTAATTATCATTTGACAAAAGGAATAGCCACCCCACCCCTTTGATTTGCCAGGACCTTCCCGGGGCCCCACCTGCGGAGCCCGGGCTCTCGGCGCTGCTGACAAAGTGCAGGGGCGCAATTACGGCGCTGGCACGCGGGCCCGCACGGACGCCAACAAAAGCAGACGATAGCCTTTGTGCTGGAAGTAAAACAAAAATACATTAAGCTACCAACTGTAAAGGTTTAAGAAAGCCACATCCAATTACAGGCGAGCAGATTCCTCTCGCAAAGAAAAGCAACGGGAAACGGCCTGGGAGTCACAAAGGCCAGAGTCTGCGTGGTCCACGCCGCTCACTCCCGTGAGTGTCACCAACGCGGAATGTCGCGGTGCCACTGATTTCTATGCAACGGGATGGGGAGGAGGGAGCCGGGGGGTCGCGCTGCCGACCTGGGACACGGGAGTGGGAGCGCTGTGATGAGCTCCCGGCTGGGGCTGGAGGGGGGCTTCGCTGCGGTCGGTTTGTGGAGGGTGAGTTGCCTTGGACGGCGCACCTGCCTTTGCCTCACGTGTGCGTCCACTCGCGGGAAGTCGAGGTGGACCCCTGCGGCCAGCCCGGAGGGGTGGGTCGGGGTCTCCCCCTTTGGGAGGGAGGAAGGCGCTGGCTGACTGCGAAGACTGACGCTGGCAGAGACCCAGTGGACAGTGACTGAGAGTGCGGACCAGCGTCTCTGCGCAGGGCTGAGCCCTGGCTTTGGGCTGAACATTGTACTTCATGCACACGTCTCATCATCTTCTTGACAGACCCCAAAACAGGCTTTCCTGCTCCTCCGGCGCAGGCACGGGCGTGGAGGCCTGGACAGGTGGGCTCACTCGCCCCATTTGCTTGCAGAGCGCCCCAAGTCTGGTCCCAATGCCACTGTTCTGAGTCTCTGCATGGCAGGGGTCTCTGCCGGCAGAGACGGCAGCTCTGGCCCAAAGGGGACTCGTGCGTTTGTGGACCAGGAAGCCGGGGCAGAGCGGTGAGACTGGGGTCAGTTCCAGCTCTGAGATGAAGCCACAGAGGAGGCATGGTCGGGGATACGAGTGTCTGGAGGAAAGGGGGTTGGGAGAAGGACCTGTGCTACGCAGGGGCTGAGAGGAGGAGGAGGATGCACAGGATGGAAAACGGGGTCCAGGGGAGTACGGGGGGCAGGGGTCCTTCCTGCAAACTGTCACAGCCCCCGTGTGAAGGGAAGCCTCCACCTTGCAAAGCCCTCCTTCGCTGACGACCATTGGGCCCCCGTATTCTGGTTCTGGGGTCTTCACACAAACTTCTGACCTCTGGTGTGGGTTCTGCAGGGGACAGGCCCACAACCCTTCCTTCCCCGGAGATTTGACAACTGGTGCTTTGGTCTACAGTGCAGTGGCGATTTCAGTTTTTCTGAGTGAACCTCTTTGAGTTTAAGTGGAGCTGGACGTCTTAATCAAAGATGCCGGTGACA
Organism: Tonatia bakeri; assembly: GCA_004024845.1. Lineage (NCBI taxonomy): Eukaryota > Metazoa > Chordata > Mammalia > Chiroptera > Phyllostomidae > Tonatia > Tonatia bakeri. The sequence goes on along the minus strand of PVIA01009065.1, from coordinate 42,653 downwards.
TCACAGGGAGGGGTAACAGTGGGGAGGGGTAATGGGGAGAATGGGGGAAGGCACAGGGAATAAGAAGCATAGATGGTAGGTACAAAATAAATGGGGAAGGTCAAGAATAGTGTGGAGAATGGAGAAGCCAAAGAACTTATACGTACGACCCACGGACGTGAACTAAGGTGGTGGGGGGATGGTGGGAGGGGGGTGCAGGGCAGAGGGGAATTCAGGGGAGAAAAAAATGGGACAAATGTAATAGCCTAATCAATAAGATATATTAGAAAAATCTTGAGATAAAAAAAAGATGCCGGAGATCTCTGAGTCCGAAGGGCTGGGGGCCAGGATGTGGACCCCAGCCCCACCGAGTGAGGACCGCCCGGGGCCACGCCACCTGGTCCTCCCCTTGTCCCGTGTGGTTCCTTAGGAGCAAGCAAGGGCTTTAAGCTTTTTCCGGACAGTGCTCTCACTGTACAGATGAGACAGTGAGAGCCGGATGGCATCTCGAGCCCTAGACTGATCTTCCCATTCCAAAGCAGCCGAATCCTCTTGTCAGGAAAAATGCTAATTGCAAGCTCACCACAGAGAACAGATCACAAGTGCTATTTCTTTTTGGATAAATGTCATTTTGGAAGTTGCCATGGATAACATTTATTCAATAAAAATCAGTTAATGAGTTCTTTTGTGAGCGCCAAAATTGAATTCAGGAGCTAAGACGGCAGCCCCACCCCCCACCCCCACCCAGCACCGTGTCACCAGACTATTGATTTATTGACTCTCGTGTTTGTTCTGGTTAAACTGTCTCAGGAAAATCATGATCATACAGAGAAGTAGTTGCAATGGATGGCATGCATTTAAGCAACTCGCTTTGTAACCTCTGGGTGGCTGAAGAGAACGCAGGACATTTTCAGCATTCGAAATGAACGAAACCTCCCCGAAGAAATCACGAACAATGCCTCGCTGCTGACTCAACTTCTCCAAACAAGGCAGACACGCCGAACACAAAACGGGGAAGTTCCTCCATAACCTGGAACGCTGCAACGTGACCACAAGCCTAGCTCAGCTCGGTGTCTACTTTTTATTGCTTCCCCAGTTTACGTATGCTTCAAAAAATTTTTTAAGGCTCCTTTTCCTTTGTTCTATTTCGGTCTTCTTTCTCTCACTTACTAACATCCCTACACACCCCAGGCCCTGGTGTGATTCATTTTCTTCTACTCGTCACTTGTGTGGTGCTGTCTCAGACTGGGATCTGTGAGTGCGCAGCCCTCCTCCTGGTGAGTCAGGGCCTGGGCCCAGGTAGACAAGCCTGGCCTGGCCGTTTGTCCTCCCGTTTGAACGCCTGCCCTCGGTTCCGAGTGCCAACATTTGTCACTACTTGCTGTTTCAGTCTTGGCGACAGGATGCCCAACCAGAGTGATCTGAAACGTTTCCTTGGAGGGCTTTCTGAATGTGGTGCTTTCAACGTCCTCATAAAACTCAGCCCCTCACCCCGACCGAGTTTGTTACTTACCAACACGGCTCCGAGTCTGCTGATGTTTGCCGAGTTCTGTGTTCTGAAACTTCACTGTGCTTTCTGCTTCCTCCTTCACCTCTTTAAGATTTCACCATATTTTTCAATAATCAACCATTCCTAGCCCTGGCTGGTGTGGCTCCGTGGACTGAGCACCAGCCTGCAAACCACAGAGTCACTGGTTCGATTCCCAGTCAGGGCACATGCCTGGGTTTCGGGCCAGGTCCCCAGTAGGGAGCGCTTGAGAGGCAACCACACACTGATGTTTCTCTCCCTCTCTTTCTCCCACCTCCCCCTCTCTAAAAATAAAATAAAGGAAATCTTAAAAAAAGATCAGCCATTCCTCTTGGGAGAAAGTACCGAGGATGGGCGATTTGTATCTGTGAAGGTTAATGAGACATCTAGGAAAGTAATACAAAGAGACAGCAAGGTTTACGGCCCAACATAAAGTTCGTAACTGCATCGCCTTCTGCAAATCATCTACAGCCATTTAGACACGGGCGGCCGCCGTATGCAGCAGGGCAAACTGGAGCGCATACTAGAATTAATCGATTCCTCTCTTCCTCACCTCCAGCCACGGCTAGTGCATTGCGGGGCAGTCCGTGAATTCTCAGCCCTCACCTCTCCTGCCTCCCTGCAACCTCTGGCCCGGGGGCCCTCCTTCCCCCAGCGGGTGTGCAAGGCGGGGCCTCCGCACACGGTCCTCTCATCTTCGAGGCGGCTCCCGGTGGTCTCTCCTGGTTCACCATTTGAGGTCTGAGGGCTCATGTCCTAGGTGGCTCCAACCACCTGGAGTTGCTCCTCTGTGATAAAAAGTCCCACTATTCTAATGGAAAAAAAGAGTCCTGCTAGAACTCTTTTTTCAAAGAGTTCTAGAACTCAGTGCAGAAGACGGCTTTTTCATCCTGCTTTTTTGAACTCTGCCCCTGACCATGCGTCATAACCTCGCTTGTCCCCAGGGAATGTGGGGACAGAACTGGCTGATGGGGACACCGCACGGATGGCTGGGGGATGCCCACAGCAGTTTAGAGTTTGCCGCGTGAAATTAGTAGTAACGTCTGAAATGTTTTTTTAATAAGAAGAAGTGGGCAGTTTTGAACAAGTCTATTTTTTAGTTGGTCTGTCAAAATTTGCCACATGTCGCCCCCACAAATAATTTTGCTTAAAAAAAAAAAGGGCCGTTGGCACTGCAGGGAGTTCACCGAGGAGCCGTTGTGTGTGACAAAAATGTGTGCAGAGTCTGAACGTGTTTTCAATTTGAACCTGGCCTGGAAAACGACACTTGTGACACTTCCAGTGGCCCGAAGTATTTTGTCAACTTCAGGTAGAGCTCCATTGTGCAGAGTCTTCTGAGTCTGCCAAGAAACACAAGAGGGGGACAATTAATAGAATTGCAAATCCAAGGTAATTTGCTAATTTTACTGTCTGAGTAAATTTCTCAACTTCCTTAATGTGAAAAGAATATTTTACAGAAATGAGCTCATACTGAGATTATAAAGTAGAAGGAAAAGTAGTTTATGGGGCAATATTGGCCTAATACCCTGCTCCGGGGTATTACTGTGGCATTTTCCTAAGGTGGTGCTTACGCCATTGCAGACAGTTGTGTGGGCTTTGGGGAAGGGACTGCCCCCCCCCGTGACCCCCGCCCCAGCAAAGTTGGAGGCTGAGGTGACGGCAGGAGGCAGCTAGCTTTGCAGCAAGAACGGCTCTTCAAGCCCAGGGACAGTGTCTGTGGAAGCTGTCTTTCACGTTGGAAATTGATTTTCTTATAAGTAAATCTGCAGACCGATATCAAACAATTTAAAGGCATACCTTCTTAAGACATAACAAGAAAGATACGGTTAAGAAGCTTAAATCAATATTATTTGATTTGAATGAGCAGTTTTATCGCGTCTGAGTTTAAGTCAAATGCACTAGGGCTGTGTTAGAAAGGTTACGTATCCGTCCACGCTGCTTCTGAAGGGTTTCACGATGCCCCCTGTGGGTCGGGGGTATAGATCTGCTGGAGCGATCCCGTTGTTTTCCTGTATTGGAACGTGCATTGAAGTAACATGGGCAGACAGACACCAGTGTATCCCCTGCTCACGCTGTATTTCTGTGAGACTGTTAATCTCCCACATTTTGACAGGGGTATGAGGGCGCTGTCTTGTCTCACTGGATTCCCTTTGAGCTGCTTCTGTTATTCCAAAACCTGTTTGTTCTCGGGTCCTTCACTGTCCACAGGAGCAACTCATTTTGACTTCCTGCCAGCTTGGGTTTTGGGTTGCTCCACAGTCTGAGACCCGCTCTTGTCACCGGCCCAAGGTTCACGGACAGTCCTCTTCGGAGTCACTGGTGTCAAATCCAGGGCTGCCTTCCTGGTGTGCTGACCCTTCCTCGTCCCGTGTCCTGCCTCGGTTTGGACATTTGGTTGCCAAGGCTCATTATCTGAGTAACTGCCCCCCTCTGGCTTAAAAGCCACCCACGTCAATCGTTGCCAGGTTCTGACCTGCGAACCTGACTGAGCGGTACCCTCGCCTGCCCACACCTGGGGCTCTGCCCTGTTCTTGGGCTGGAGTCTCTCTCGGTGAGCACATCTGAAAAAACTCGTTCAGCCTGGTCTTGCCTCCCCTGAGTCTGTTTTGCTCAACCACTGAGCCTGCACTGCGAGTCAGGAGTTGGGCAGGTGCCTCGGGGAATCAGGTCCTCCGTTCCTGCCTTCCTGTGGCTCTGGGGGGTGGGAGTCAAAATCACACAGACGGCTTATCTCCTGAATGGAGAACGAGGGTCTCCTCGGCCTGTCACACTGGAGTTGCTTCTTGCAGGGTGAGTGAGAAACCCACCACGTCTGTCCGGGTGCCCGGTGACCCAGTGAAGTCTCAGGGGGGCAGACCGATCCGTGTGCGGGAGAATGAAGGATGGGGTCACGGCTGGGTGGCATTTGACTCTCCGTTTGTTGCCCCCGGTGCCATGGCAACAACAGCGGGGTCCACAGGGCGGGGCCCCGCTGAGCCCTCCCAGTCCCAGGCGCAGGGATCTGGCCAATAAGAATCAGTGAGTGCTGTTTGAGTGACGGCCTGGTCAGCGTGCGGGGCTGCAGGCAAGAACCTTGGTGCAATGGGAACCGTCTTAGACAGTTCTGCCCCTCAGAACAGTGACGACTCGTTGATTCCACCAAGACTGGGCTCCTACTCACCCACCATCAACTTCTCCCCAGGTCACCGCGGACACGGGCTCCGAGGAACTCGATGAGTTCTTGCTTCTAGCTACTCTGAGTCACTTTTTCCTGCCTGACATGGAGCTGGCCCCTCTGAAGCGGACCCCAGTGTCTCCTGGGCACGTCCCGTGCAGACAGCGCCCACCCTGGCACACAACTGGGTTTTTCCGAGACCCACTACGTTTCTGCTTCGAGCCAGGGTTGCATGTTATGGTTGAGAGAGGGCAAAATTGCCTTTCAGGCTAAATTAGCTTATGCTGCCAGATACAATTTTATGTATTTATAGAGCTACTTCCCTTACCCTTCCTCCTCTAAAGCCCCCTGCCCTTGCGTTCTCCATCAAATAAAAACAGTAACATCTGTTTCATACTTTAGAGCCGATACAAATCACTTCATGTGCAATATCTCATTTAAGTTCAACCACTCTTGACGTGCCCATGAACATATCCAAACAATTAAAATGTTTGAGGATTAAAGGTGGAGAGTCCAACCACTCTGAGTCTCACCGCCTAGATGACAAACATCTGGCCCGGCACCCCCTCCACCCGGAGGGGCTGGAAGGTGGACAGAGTGTCTTCGGCGCAGCCCTCCTTGCTCAGCAGTTCTTTTCCTGACCCCGGCAGGCTGCCTTGTCCGGCTGCAACTGCCTGGGTTTCTCCGTGGATTTCTTTCCCCGAGTCATCAAAACGCTTGCAACATGAGTTTTCTCTCCTTAATCTCTCCGGGGCTTAGGGCTTCCTGTAGAGAACGCTCTAAGCATTTGCCTCTTGGAAGAGAAATCCCAGAGGTCCTGTCTTAACCAGAAGAAATAAGCCAGTTGTGCTGGAACTTCAGGGCCAGTGACAGGTACAGTGGGGAAGGAGGGCCCTCCACTGACAGCAGGGAGGCGGCGGCCCCTCCCCACCGCCGGTGTGGGGCCGCCTCTTGCCGGGGGCTCAGCATCCATGAAACATCCGAAGAGTCAATCAAATCCTTTGCTCTTCACACGCAGCTTCCCTATGTCACAGACTGAAGGAGACGCCTATTTTGAAGTCATTTTTACCTTTACGAATAAATTCCCAAGACACACTCCGACTGCCGTGAAGCTCAGCGCCACTGCACATGCACACACACACACACACGCACACACACACACGCTTGGGGGTGCTTCTGGAAATGACACGGACGAGACCAGGTCCCTCGGTCTCTATTCCGAGACGTACGTTGCTGACCCTGGAGGGGAAAGCGCCTTTACGTCTGTAATCTCTGTGCAGAGTAAAACCGACACCAAAGGTCCCCGTTGTTTAAGCAGGCTGCAGGGGGCAGGCAGAGTCCCTGACTCTCAGATGAGGAGACTGGGGCACAGTGGCCCTCAGGTCCTGGGACTGGGCTGGGGCTGGGCGTCCTTCCTCTGGGTCCACACCTCCCCTGCCACTCGGTGTGTTGTGCATCCTCAACCGTGTTAGCAGCGTGGGACAGAGAGGGGACGCCCCACGGGCCTGCTCACCTGCACCCTGCTCTGTCTACACCGCCGCAGGTGTCTGTCCACACCGCCGGCTCTCCCTCGAACCACAGTCCCCTTCCCTAAGTCCTCAGTAGCTTCAACCTCAGGGAGGCCCTGCGTCTGCTTCCCGTCTCATCCTGAGGATAAAACAGGCACTTTGTGCATGGAAGGGAATGATGCACACTTTGTATGTGGTGTTTAAATAATGGAATTGAGACATCTCTGTGTCCCTGAGCTCCGAGAAGGCAGAGACCATATGTTGTGTTTGCACACCCACGGCTCTCTCCTTAGGTGCTGATGCTCCGACTGCTCGTGGAGCAAAGGAATAAACAAACGCACGGGTCAAGCAAGATACCTAAACGACCACAGGTGCCCAATAACGTGGAGCCCCATCCACAGCGACATTTAAAAACCTTGCTCATCGTTCACCTAGTGGTGTTCAGTAGGAAGCAGTTTCGCGTTGGTGAAAATGACCTCATTTCATATTGAAAACAAGGGTTTTCTGACATGCGCTGCAGGTCATGTCACAGTGCATTTGATTTCCAATTGTCTCTTATTTTCTTTTCTTCCGTTCTCATAATTGGAGAGCGGAAGTCAGTCCCATTTGCTGAGAGAGATGAGATAGAATTGGAAGTTATTTCTCAGAACAGATTTAAATGTTCTCCCGCCTGGCTCTCCTGTCGGCATGGCCTTGCACATGTAACTCCCATTGCTGTCCTTCCTCTAGCTCCTGTTCAGACCCCGGGGGCCCTTCTTGGTGGGGGGGGGCACGTCCATGGGGGAGAGAGATGGATGACAATGGAACTTGCTCATTCTCGTGGGAGACACTGTTCTATCGTGCTTTACCCAGTTTGGACATGGCTGGCTGCAGTCGCCGAAGTGAGGGCCCTGCCAGCCAGCGGAGGGCCGGGCGAGTTAGAGCTGGGCTCGTCCAGGTTGGGGGCTGGCCCCCGGAGCTGCCTCTGGCCAGGGCACCCTGATGAGGCATCCCCACCTTTGTCCTCTTTGTTTCTGTCACCAGCAAGGCTGGGGGAAGAGCACCAGGCCAAGGAAGGGGTTAAGCACATGCAGTGCCCGGCTCGGGGCTCCCATCGTGGGTGCCTGCTAGGTGTCCAGAACAGGGGCACCCTTCTCATCATACCCACAGCGCCACGGGGAACACTTACGGCTCATTTAGGTGTGATTTCTTGAACCTGCCCGTGGGGTTTGTTTTCCTCCCCAGCCTGCCACTGGCGGGCGCGCGGGCTCAGGAGAGTGGCCAGTCTCGCGGACAATTCCTTGTGGCAGCATTTCATTTTCCGTGTTGACAGGAGGGCAGGCGGCCAGGAAGTCAGCTCGGGGCAGATTCCAGGCGCAGGCTGTGTAGGAAAACGTGCCTAAAATTATTACCACAAACTGCCTTCAAAGAATTGTTCTGATTGTCTAAAAATATACAAATGGAACTTACTCTAATGATTTCATTCTTTGGAGGATTTCCTCTCTGTTTCTGTCAGGGCTTAAAAAAAAAAAACACCACCGACAATGAAGAGAAAAACTGTTGCCAAAACACTTTATAATACGTGTATTTAGCTGGTCCAGTGCGGTGGAAAATTACATCCAGGATTTTGAGGATCACCCCATCCATCTCAAGGGCCGTGTTAGCAGAACCACAGTTTACATGCAGTAAAACCTCTTTCTTTGATCAACATGCAAAGACTTTAAAACAGAGTGGATTCTGGAGATGGCCGGGGAGAGGAGACCCATGCCGTTTGGGGCTTCGGCTCACACAAAAGCTCGTTTTCCATCCCAGGCGCTCTGAGCCGGGGCTCCGGTGATTTCTGTACTGCTCTCCTTGGACGCTATTACTCTGGAGTTATCTATTACCTGCAAGATCGATCGTCTGGCTCAAGCTATCGACATAGATCATTGCGCGGGCGGCAGCGCTGACACCACGTCGCTCTGCAGGCATTGGGCTAGGGGCACGCGTCCCGAGGCCTGTCCCCTCAGACTACCAACTTCATTAAACATCGCCATGGTGGGCCACTCGGCGCCGAGGATGGGACGCTGGGCAGGACATCTCGCTGAGCGGGAGAGCTCAGGTCCGCACGCCTGGAGGAGTTTTATGGGAACAAGAGCAGAAATAGCTGGCCTCCAGGTCCTGCCTTAAAATTCGTCTGACTGCGCTGGACACGGTGCTTTCGGAAACAGTCACCAAGTACCTGTCTGCATGCCTTCCGCTTCAGGTCAGAGGCCTGACAGCGCGGACAAAGACAGATTTCCAAGCTTCTCTTCTTGACGAATGCGGCCTACCATTCACAAATCAAGTTAAGAGGGACGGCGAGCCCTGGCTGGTGTAGCTCAGTGGATTGAGCTCGGGCTGTGAACCAGGCATCGCAGGTTTGATTCCCAGTCAGGGCACATGCCTAGGTTGCAGGCCGTGGCCCCCAGCAACCGCACATTGATGTTTCTCTCTCTCTCTATCCATCCCCCCTTCCCTCTCTAAAATAAATAAATAAATAAATAATCTTTAAAAAAAAAAAAGAGGGACGGCGAAAATGTGATATGGCACCTTGGGAGTGGAAATCTTGACCCCAAGCCACGACTCCCCAGCCCTCCTTGAAAAGCCTTGGCATCCAAGAGCTTTCGCCCCATTTGGGGGTTCCCCACAGAGGGCCTCCTGCCTCAGGGGACACTTTTGCTCAGTTTAGCTGGGCAGCCCCAGGGACCTTGCTCTCCCCTCTGCCCCTGGCCTGTGGGGTCCCATGTTCTAGGAGACCACACGGTTTCAGGCCAAACAGCCCCATTTTCTCAGAAGAGCAGAACGTTGGAAAGGTGGAGAGCAGAGAGAAATATTGGCACTGAAAGTGACAATTAAGACTTCGCATCTAACACTCACGATCTTCTGAAGACTTTCTTTACGGTTTTCTCTGTATTTAGAAAGGAGAAGATAGAAATGGGCTTTTGCGACTAATAGGTGTGCAGTGGGACGCCCAGCCAGCACAGGTTTGCTTCTGCCTGGCGAGTTGGACTTCATGGTGATTGTGAAGTGGTGATTCCAGCGTTGTTTCCACTCGAAATAGTCCCCCCCCAGTTTTCCACACTTGTTTGTGACTCGATAGGCTGAGGGCAAATGCAGCATCCTGGTAGTGGGCACGCTGATATTCAAACACACTGTTTTTAAGGAAAAGTGAAATACCATAGCAAAAAATCGTAAGCTAGTCTGAGGAAATACGTGAATGAGGTTTTTTTTTCTCTTTTTCATCACGAGCTATTTTTGGGGGTGGAACGGGGTCACATGAACAGACAGAATACCCTTTGTTTGCTCGCCTGTCTTTGGAGGGTGCCTTTATTTTCTCCTTTCCGTCGGAAGTGCAGTGAGAAACTCCTCGCTGCCTGCCGACGCCAGGCCGAGGGCCCTCCCTGGAGCAACGGAGAAGAGGAAGTTACTAAAATCCTCTGAGGCCCGCGAGCAGCTCATTCACCTGCTTAAATGTGAGTCTGGAATTCGTTCTGGCCCAGAGAGATGCTGATTTCGCAGTTACCCAAGAAATGGGGTTTTCCTGATAGTCTTGCTTACGTGTTCGCAGATGAACTCAGAGCGCGGTCTGCTTAGACGCGGCGCCATGTTGCACCCCCACGAGGACTGCCTGCCCTTTCCCATGCCGTGGAGGGGGGGGAAGGTGAGCTTCAGGGTCGCTAGTGAGGGTCTTCTGACCGAGTTGCGGGGTAGCCTGATTCCAGAAAAATCGGGTCCAAGAGATGGCTCCCGGCGGGTGAGGTACACGCAGGTGATAACGACCCCACCGACTGAGAGATTTCTGTGTTGGGCGCCGTGGAAGGGCCTCACCTACGTCAGCAGCGGAGCACCGATCCTGTCCCCGAGTCCATGAGGTCAGCATCGCCGTGGCTATTCTCACACCAGCTCCCGAGCCTCAGACGGGTCCCTCCACGGGCCCGCAGCACCCTGGCGATGATGGGCCTAGGGCCCCATGTGGATTCTAGAATAGAAGCTGTCTTTCCAGGGAGGGGGTCTGGGCCTAAAAACGACAAAGCTCATGTACGGAATGCTCACAGTCCCACACAGTGGCTTCAGAGACATGCAGAGGGTCCACAGGCCCACAGTCCCGCTCCTCGCCCCCGCCCCCCAGGCCATGCCGAGCTCTCTCCACAGCAGAGGGAGCCGCTGCCCAGAGCCTGCGGTCTTCCTCGCCCCCCTCCCCGTGTGAGCATTTGTCCCCATGCACACTAGCCTGTCGGTGTCCTGTTGCTCGGGATCCAGCATTCTGACACCTGAAGGAGGAAATCCGCAGCCGCTCTGGCTACGTCCTTCTGGGGTTGGTCCACAGGCCTTGCGAGCTCTGTCTCCAGTGGTGCAGGAGTTCCCTCCCGTTCCTCCTGCTTGTCCGTCCGTCCATGGTTGTCCGCCCTCCACTCGGCAGCTATTCCCGCCCGGATGTTGTCGGGAACGTTCAGGCACTGGTTTTCTCGCCTCGTGTCTCAAAGTCATCTAGGAGTGGGGTGAGCAGGGCCAGTGGTCCCCCAAATGGATGTCACAAGCACTCGGTCTTTCCACCACAGAGAGCCCTCCCGGCCAGGCGCTGTGCCATGGGGAAGACGCATCTGGGACCAGTTTGACTCACACCACGCCCTGGTCAGTGGGTGGACGCTGCTGACGGTGGTTTGACTCTTAAACGTGGAGGGAGGAAGATGGCACCAAAGCGCCAAGGCGGCCAGTGGTCATTCGAGGGCATCTGGGTGTGCAGCAGGGGCGCAAGCAAAGATAAAGAGGAGTTACCGCCGACGTGTGCACACCACACGTGCAGGTCTGTACCTAGCCGTCACACATGCAGTTTAACAATGTGTGGGGAAACCGTGAGATTTTAGTTATTTGAATTTAAAATGTTCAATTTATGGGCTGCAGTGCCAGGAAAGGAATTGCACCCCTCTACCATGTGCCCCAAGCCCACTTTCTCCTCCTCCCGTCCAAAAAATAACCATGTCTCCCGTGAGCATTTTAGCCAGGCAGAGCGGCTACTGAATGTTTGAGCTTTCATAGTTCTTCATGAGTGACCGACCGGCTTGCGAGAACGAGCTGTCTCACACACCGCACTGAGGAGTACACTCCACTGACCGTGCCGCTGGGGACAGTGTGATGGGTCTGACTCTGGGGGGACGTGCAGGGAGAGGCGGGCTCTGGGACCGAGGGGCGACGTGGAGTGAGAGAGAAACATGGGCCCCAGCAAAGGCAGTGGGGTGGGGAGCACGGAGGGTCTCGAGTCACGAGCTTTTCACGAGGGCGGTGCTGTCGCCACGCCGTGGCCCTCTGTCCCGCTTCCCTTGGGAGGCGGCCCAGGCTGCGTGGCATTCAGAGCGTTCGCCCACTGCAGGATTTCGGGGAAATGGATGCTGATTACTGGCTTTCTTCTCCTTCGCCACAAACAATGATCAATCAAGAATAAGGGCCATCTGAAAATAAAAAAGGAAACAGTTTTCTCCGCGATCCTCTGCATGTGCGGTTTTGCACGATTACTTCTGCAGAGCTTTCTGGTCGTCCTCGGCATTTCTCTTCTCGTTCGATGTTGTCCCCGGCTCCCGTGGCCTCGTGGGGACTTGCTCTGTGGTATGGAATCATCTACTCAGCTGTCCCTTCGTCAGGGACGGACACTGATGTCGATACCGAGCGACCGTTTGCAGGAAACGCTGTTGTTCGTCCACATGGCGCCCACGTCCCTGCTTCCCGTCCCAGCAGAGCCGTGGGGCTGTGCAGATACACACGCACCCCCTGTGTGGCAGCAATCCCGATTGCACTGGGACTCCTCCAGCAAAGCCCGTCGGCTCCCGGCGTTCCTCTGCTGACTGCCCCCGGTCTGGGGCGGCCTGGGGCGGCCTGGGTGACAGAGGAGTGGGCATTCTGATGTGTCGCTTACCAACTGATGCGACTTCAGGAACGACGTTTAATCGCTCTGTGTCTCACTTCCCTTGTCTGTCAACTCAGCGTCATCGCAGCCTCTGTATCCAAGACTGAAGCATGAATTACAAGTCACGTCATGAGGGCGTAGCCTGAGAGCGCTGGCGCATGGGCACACACATGGCAAGAGCTCCATGTCACCTGGTCCCCAGGGGCCTATTGCTGGTGTGGTGCCATGTCATCCAGAGGACAGAACCCCCCTCCCCACGCTGAGCACGAGTGGGGGGGAGGCTGCATGTGTCAGAGCGAGAACTGGAGACCCCGAACCACGAGAACTTCAGGCCCAGGACCACTACTCTGTGTGATGGGTGAGATGCAGAGGTTCCACGTGAACTCACTAAGTGGGATGGACGGTGAGCTCCCAGCTTCACTTTCCCCGAGGTGAGTGTTCTTTCTTTGAAGAACCACACAGATGGCCCTGGCTGGTGTGGCTCTGTGAATTGAGTGTGGACTGCGAACCGAAGGGTCGCTGGTTTGATTCCCAGTCAGGGTGCGTGCCTGGGTTTCGGGCCAGGTCCCCAAGTGGGGGCCACGTGACAGACAACCACATATTGATGTTTCTCTCCCTCTCTTTTGCCTTCTTTTCCCCTCCCTCTAAAAATAAATAAATAAATACATAAAACCTTTAAAAAAAGAAGGAAATAACTTACATTTAAAAATAGACACACGGATAATACCTCAGCACACTCTCGTCTGTCTGTGATTAGCCATTGAAAACGCAGTTCGGTGCGTCTACTCCGCGCCAGGCACTGTTCCAGCTCCCGGGGAGTTTGAGGAGCAAAACAGGCCGGTTTTAGTTTAGAAATGATGGAAGGTGCTTGGCTGCGTTTTTCTGGGGGCGGGACCCCAGCAAGGCCCGCAGGGACGCAGGGAGGTTAGAGTCACCACCGAGGGCCGTGGTGGTGGCCTGGAGGAGAAAGGGCCCCGGAGAGGAGGCAGAGGGGCAGAGGGGCAGGGTAGGGCATCCGCGCTGGGATCCTGGAAATGCACACGTGCGCAGTCGGTGGAGGGAAATAGCCCCACACCCTCGCCTCCCATCCCACCTTCTGTCGGGTCTCCACAGCCAGGGTGCCGTGGGGGTGGGGCCCCCGCCTGTCCCGGGTCATTCACACACAGCTTGCATACGGAGCAAGTCCACAGATAGAGCTTCCGGCGTGAACTCACAGCTCCTCCCTCCCCTTCTGTGGGCCACCTCCTCTCCTGGGCTGAACTGGGGCCGCCAGCAATCGGCGGGAACTTCTCAGAAACACGCTGCCACCACCGGTCTGTGGCATGAATAGTATTTTATTTTATTTATTTTTTATTTTTATTTTATATTTTTATTTTATATTTTATTTTATATTTTATTTTATTTTTCTATTCTATTCTAATCATTGTTCAAGTACATTTTTCTGTCCTTTACTCCCATTCCAGCCCACCCACCCATCCCTCCCTGCTCCGGCCTGTGGAGCAGTCAACGAGGGTCCCGAGCCTACCTGCAACGGATGAATAGGGGTGGGAGCAAGAGGCGCGAAGAATGGCAGCAAGACAAAGGATTCTGATCAAGCTGCAAACTTTTATTTAAATGGCGGGGGTTATATAGGGACGGGAAAAGGGAAGCTGCTCTGATAGGCTGCTCCGTGCGTGTTCACCTCCTGCCCTTGCTAGTGATTGGTCAGTCAGGTGC
>PVIA01009065.1:18709-28769 GCA_004024845.1 Tonatia bakeri | reverse complement strand
CTCCCCACCTCCCTCCCATTTCCACCCCCCCAGTTTTTGTCCATGTGTCCTTTACATTTGTTCCTGTAAACCCTTCCCATTCTCCCCTGAAATTCCTCTGAAATTCCCTCCCCTCTCCCCTCTGGTCACTGTCAGCCTGTCCGCATGAATAGTTTTTTAAGACAACAAGCTGGCAAACAAATGGGCATCCCCATGGGTCCCCCCCACTTTAGTCAGGAGAATCCCGTTCCCCAGGATTGGGAGGACCATTCTTCCCCCTTCTATTTCTCCTTTCTGAACTTCAGCCAGAAGGCCAGCAGAGGGCGCTGGCAACCCTGCAATGCAGAACCCTAAGGGGAAAGACAAAACCGCCGGGGTTCTGCGAGGGCAACTGCAGAAATGTGGGTTTTTTGTTTTGTTTTTGTTTTTTGGAAGTCAAAACTGTTTATTCTATCCATGGGTGGAGCCTTTCCCACTCTGCCTCTCGAATGTGGGCTTCTAAAAATATTCCAGCCTATGCAATAAATAATTTTAGTAGAGTGAAAATGGTATTTAGTAGTATTTTGTATCTAATTATAAATTATTTTATGTGATGCAGAATGTTCCCACACTGAAATCCTTTGAGTACGCTGGTTAAAAAATTGAAGTAAGATCAGTGAACAGAGGGCTTGTATTTTTACTTGATTTATCGTTCTGAGTGTGTGCGCGCGTGTGTTCGAAGTTTTAGAAAGTATTCAGAAAGGGGATCTCCGTGCCTGTCACAGGTGTGGAAAGTGTTCGGGAATAGCAAACGTAGTCTGGTGTCATTATTCATTCCTGGTGTTAGAAACACAGGAGGACACTGGTTTGGGATTTGGGTTTTCAGCACCATGTACACCAGCAGAAGCACTCCAGAATCAGCGTGATTGTTGAGTGTCAGAGGGAACACGGCCCGTCATGCTGACCCTCCCGCACGCCGATGGCAGGTCAGGTGGCTGGCCCTGCCTGTCAGTCCTAGAAGGACGCCTGCCATCGTCCTCCATGCAGAGCCCGGCAGTCAGGAACCCCGTCGTGCTTCCGCTGTGCAAAGTCTTCCAGGATTTTACTTGCTAATCCCACTAAGATTTCTTACTGTGGACATCACATGTAATTTTGGAAGCCCACGTTCAAACGCTGAGCACCATTTTGTATGAGGGATGATGAGGGTCTAAACAGAATTCTCATAGCCAGGAAATTCTATATTTTACCTATGCTGAGGCGTAATGGGCTGCCTCTCTCAGCCACCAGAAACATTAATTTCAGTGTCCCTGTTGGGGTATCACATGGCCGCAACCCTGGGAAAAAATCTATTTCTGAAGAAACGCCGAAGGCTCATTTTCAAGCTGTTTTATGCATCTGCACTTGGAGAGTCTGTGGAAGGGGCCAGCCCTCTCCCACATGGCGCCATCCCTCCTCCTCCGGGCTGAGCCGGGCAGGGTGCTGCGTGGGTCTGGCCGTTCAGGACGGCAGGGGGGCCACAGACCCGGGGACATGTGCTCGGGGGGTCCGGTACCCGTTCTTTGGTGATTTCATGAGCAAAATGGCAGCACCGTCCATGTTTTTCTTGGCTGACGACGGTGACAAAGTAGAAGTGTGACTGGGCGCGCCAGCCACTGGCTCTCTGCCTCTGGGTGGCAGTGCCCTCTGCTGAACAACCGCTCACAGCCTCGCCGCCACGTCCTCAAGTCAGGGGCCCTGCCTTTGTGTTGGCTCTCTCTCCGAAGACAACACCAATCACATCTGCCACGGCGCTCTCTCCCTCCGTGTCCACACACATGCAAGCATATACCTATTTCTCTCAGATTTGCACACACACACATTTGAAAACTAGGGATCAGCAAGGAGCCTGTTTCGTGTTGTAACTTGTGAGCTGAAAGCATGCATCCCACGTGCAAAGGGAAAGGAGGTGCAGAGAGCTCACCTAAAAATGGCGTTTGGGCGTTTCCCTGTGTTCACACGTGATTCGTTTGCCTTCTTACATAAACTGACAGATGCTGCTGAGCGGACGGCATGTCTCTCCTCGAGATGAGGAGGTGTGGGGGGCTCCAGGAGCCCCTCCAGGTGCTGGGGACCCGTGTGTCCGCTGCCGAAATTAGCTATGCTGATGGCCACAGTCACTGCATTTTCTGACTGCGACCTTTCAGAGACACTGGGTCAAAGAGCTTGAACTCGAGGTAGAAGAAAGGACACCCTTTAAATCCACGTGAGCGCCACATGCAGGGGCTACCACGGTGCCCTAGGCTGACGTCTGGCTGGCACTGTGCAGGAATTCCTTGTCTGTGATGTTTTCTGGGGCCTCCTCTTCCCTGTCCTTTGAAACCTGCTAGTCTTTTGTTGTGAGTCCCCAGTTCTCCACCTCAGTCCCGGGTCCTTTCCCTGCCCGCCTGCTGAGATCACGGGGCTGGCAGCCCGGCAGACCCGTGGCTGGACCTCACAGGCTGCCAGTGGGCTGCAGCTGGGCTGCAGCCATGCTCTGGGTCCCGTTTGGCCTCAGAGGTCATGTGGCCTCCTGGGAAAGCTGTGTGGCCTCCTTGTTGGAGAAGAAAGAGGGGTTAGCAGAGAAGAGAAAACACTTAGGAAATACTCTGCATTTCTGGTGTGCTTTCCCCTTTAAACAAATGTCCCTCTGAGAAATAACAGGTTTTTTGAAAGTGATACAATAAGGTCACAATTGTCTGTTTAAGTTATGTTCTGGGGTCTGTCAACCTCTCATGTCCAATTGAAGTGACACCAATTTCTGATGACTTCATAAGCGCTTCCTTCAGACCGCCGCTGATTCAGGAGACCTGACCGCATTTCCTCGCACGTGATTCTGGTTAACTCAGAAAAATGAGCATCACTTTCGTGGCTTCTCGATGGTAAAATTTTAAATAAATACTCTTACAGTGGTGATATTTTGGGGTCCCAGGTGAAGTAGTCCATGAAGATGAGGGTTGGGCTTTCTTTGGAAAAAAATGGAGAGCATTCCCTCAAAATAAAGGTGGACCGAGAACTGGCCACGCAGAAACAGCCCCAGACCACAGAGGAATATGTAGGCTCGGTGTCAAAGTCAAGGTCAGAATTCAGAGTCACTGAATCCAGCCGTGTCCGAAGCAGACATGGGATCGGGCATGTGGCGCTCAGACCCTGGGCTCGGGTTGGCAGGAATCTGTCTGAAGTGCAGGCAACTGGGCGGAGACGGGGTCCCAGGGGGCAGCTTCCTAGGGCATCTTCTTCTCCCTTCCTGAGGCAGCAGGGGTCAGCCTGGCCTCACGTCCAGGTCACTGCCCGAAGAAAGCTGCGGCTCCGGGGACCTGTGCTCACCGCATCCGGCCGGGGTCAGCTCCAGCGGCTGCTGACCGCCCGTCGCCTGCTCGGTGAGACCCGATCTCATGCCTGTGCAACCACCCCATGGATGGACCATGAGGCCCTGATGACAGGGGTGGAGCTGGGGCTGTGCCATTCCCAGCTCTGTCTCTGCCCCCTTCTGAAAGGACAGGGCGCCTTTTAGGGACGTCTGAGGGGTGCTGTCTGCGTTCTCTCTGCCCTTCCTCCTGGGGCTCCCTGCCTGGTTTCCATGGCTTTTACTCTCTTGCTCTGTGTCCAACGAGTCCTTGGACAGGTGTGCACCGAGTCCTTAGGTGCTGCCCTGCTTCGTGAAGCGCTGTGACAGGTGCCAGGTAAACAGTGTGGAGAGGCAGGTAGACACAGGTGCTCCCATCAGGACATTTGTATCTCGAGGAGCGGGGCAGACGAACAAAAAAAGAAGAAGCAATTACTGATCAGAGGGATGAGGGCCCGATGGGCCTGTACGAGGTCTGGTGGGACCCCTAGCAGGACCACCCCTCGGAGAGCTGGTGGTGGGGGTGCATGGGGCGGGCAGGGAAGGTTCTTGGAGGCAGTGACGCATGCAACAGACTTTGGGCTGAAATGGCGGCTTTCCTACCTGGCCCAGCCTAGGCACCAGACGCAGGTGCTTCAGGAGGGGTGACCGCAGGTGAGGTGGCTCTCTGCCGGCCACTGTCCCAGGAAGAAAGGACACTCCACGGTGAGCTCTGAGAAGAGGGGTCCATGACAGCGCGGGGAAGCCGAGACTCTCCCGGCGACTGCACGGGTGTGTGTGTGCGGGGCTGGAGCAGAAGCCCAGGACAGACGGAGGCTGGGATTCAGACGGTGCGGCTAGGTCAAGGCCGCGGCGCGGGTGGGCTTGAACTTGCAGAGCTGACGGGCTTGGAGCGCTGACCATGGTTGGTGTCACACCGAGCAATGGCGGCACGCCTCGTGTGTCACTGCAGCATTCTCCTCTATCCCTGCGGTGGCTGGGACATTGTCACCGGCCGTGTCCCTGTCAGGAGCAACGGGCATGAGTGGTACCCCCCGCTACACATTCAGCACACGGAAGAGCCGGGACTCGAACTTCCTTTTGCTGTGAAATCCCACCCGCATCATGGTGACACTCATTCATGGACCGAGAGCATGAATGAGAAGCCCGTGGCTGGGCTTTTCACTGAGATGCACTGTCGTTCTGCAGGAAGACGCAGGGGACTGGGTCCTCGGTTGGAGAGAGGGGCCAGGCCACGGAGCCCTTACGGACGTCCAGGAGGTGGCTGCTAAGGGCTGGGCCCAAGGCAGAGATGGAGGGGACAGAGAGGAGGTGGAGTGGGAACCCTGGGGGGGAAACTCGGAAGACACTGAGCGTGACTGAACACAGAGACTTCCGAGAGGGGACGGCCATGAGTAACCCCGGCTTTCTGTTTTCAGGACGTTCTCGGGTGGTTCTGTCCCGAGAAACTGTGTTTGTGCACACCCTTACTTGTGTGTGCGCGTGTCTCCTCCAGTTGAGTGTGGTCAGAAACAGTTCGTTATTTCCGTATCCCAGCATCGCCCGGGGCTCAAACCACAGGTGTGGAACGGACCTGATGGGCCACTGCACCACCACCGTCCTAGCCTGAATCACTAGTCGAGTCTAAGGAACTCGTGGAGGCATGTTAAAAAGTTCGTAGGTCTTCACCATAATTTTTTTATTGTGCA
Organism: Tonatia bakeri; assembly: GCA_004024845.1. Lineage (NCBI taxonomy): Eukaryota > Metazoa > Chordata > Mammalia > Chiroptera > Phyllostomidae > Tonatia > Tonatia bakeri. Next base: position 23,762 of record PVIA01009065.1, on the reverse strand, counting down.
GAAGTGTAATTCCTTATTTTTTTGGTATATTTACTTTTTTCTAGCATCTAGCATCTAGCATATCCCCTTTTGAGATCATTTTAGATGAAGAGTTTGTTTTTTAGAAAACAATTGTTTACAAAGTTAGAAGCCGGGAAGAAGTTGCTGGATGGGAATGCGGGGTGAGGGGGCAGCGGGGCAGTGGGTCAAGGTAGTGTGGGCGTGAGCTCATGGCCCATCTGTGTGCTGGTGTCCTGGTGTCACGGGCCTTGGACGACCACCCAACAGGGACGCAACCTCTCACTGAGTCTTTACAAATTTTGGTAACTAGCTCCCAAGCTCTGTCGGTCGTGGGGCACTTCTGCTCTCTAGAGAGAGACTGGAACGTTCATGCCCAGTCTGGCACTCAGACTGGGCTGTCATTCTGCTGGTGTATGCGCCAGGCACCTGGAGGGTCGCTGGAGGATTAAACGCTGGCCGTCGGCAGCACCCACTCCCTTCCTCCCAGCAGCTCCTGGGAATGGTGCAGGCCAAGCTGTCGGTTCGGAACCAACACCCCCTCCCCTTGCTATTTGCTCTTCGGGGGGCCCAGGGGCAGCCCACCACCCCTCCGCCCCAAGACTCAGTCCCGTGTTTGTACCACAAAGAGAAAAGCACCTTGAAGGACGGTGTCCAGGATTTGGACAAGGAGGTGACGTACCTGGCACACAGTAGGCGCTCGGTGACAGTAGCTGCAGCTGCTGTCGTTGGGGTTAATCATCATCGGGGTTAATGAGGGACTGACCCCATGACCTGTGCCATGGGCCAGGCCTGGCCAGGGCCTGGGGTCATGTTTTCATTCTGGGGTAAGGACAGTGGCAGTGAGCATTCAGGGGGCCATGGAAACACGTCTCTCTTTCCTTCAGACAATCCAGAAGTTTCCCCCTGACGGGATGGGGCGTCCTCCCGAAGAACTGGGAAGAAAGTCGGGATGGGGGACATCTTTCCTGTCTGTGCTTGCGGGAATCTCACGGGAGACGCACTGTCTGGGGACTGCCCACCCGCCTCAGCACTTCCTTCCACCACCGAGGCGCGGGGGGAGTTACCGTAACCAGCTGCAATTAGCTGCCAATCTTTGTGGACAACCAGCAAGTCTGGTTTTGCCACCAGACGTGGGAAGGGCACTTAGGAAGGACTCTGGAGCAGATGGTCCTGAACCTTCAAAGGCAGCTCGCTTGCCACGGTTGCTTCTGGGTCTGTTTTTAGTGTGTTTATGAAGACGTGGTGTTGTCTAGTGGGGGGAAAGAGAGAATGAACGTGAAGGAATTTCCCAGATGGACGTAGAGGCTGTTTGTAAAAGCCTGAGCTGGTTGGGTTGAATGGCCGGGAGCCCTTGGAAGACACAGTGACGAGGTTTGCTGGACAGCCAGTGAGCGATGACTTCCCGTCCCACTGATTAATTTGGTCAGTTAGAGGCAAGCAAGAGTGTCACAAGTGGAAGGGGTGATGAGAGTCGTTAGGACTGTAAAAGTGACGTTGAGGGCACCCTGGTCAGAAACGGGCCGGCTCCGGCTAGCTCAGGTGCTGGAAGGTCTGGGCACTGGTCCCACGTCTGGCTCTCCTTCTGGACCTGGAGGGGGACGCTCAGGGAGCCCCAACTGTCTGGGAACTCAAAACGGACCCAGGACAGCATTTTCTCACGTCTGCGGAAGCTGCTTTTCAGAGCGGCGTTTAAACCGTTCGTCTGTTATCCGGATGTTGCTCTTCCATCCGCGGAGGAGAATGTGCGGCTGTATCCGGAGCACATCGTGGAGATTCTGAACCCCCACGCCAAGCCCGGCTCGGGCTCCCTGGTGGGCGGTGCTGCCTTGCCCGCTGGACCCGGCCCCCGGCGTTCCTTTTCTGGGTCTGCTGTGAACACCACTGCGAAGTGGGCGCCTCAGAGTGACGGGAGTGGATTCTCACTCAGTTTCGGAGCCTGCAGGCTGAACCCTGATATGGGCAGGGCTGGCTCCTCCCGGAGAAAGAGTCGGCTCATGCCTCCGTCCCAGCCCCCAGCGGCTGCTGCGGTCCTCGGTGTTCCTGGCTGGTGGGCGCATCACACTGGCCCCGCCTCTGTTCTCAAGTCTCACACACGCAGGTTTCCCTGGGTGTTTTCTCCCACGGTCAGCTGTCACTGGATTTGTCCGTCCCCCTTAATTCAGGGCAGTCTGATCTGGAGATCCTTCATTTAGCTCCATCTGCAAACACCTCTATTCCCCTCAGGTAAGGTCACATGTGCAGGTTCACAGGGGATGTATCTCTTGGGGAACCACCGTTCAACCCACTAGACTTACTTCCACGGTAAACACCTTCCAGCTGGGTTGCACCCCCAGAGTCAAACTGAGAGGCGTGGGGAGGAGGGAGGGTGCTGTCTCCGGGAAGGCAAGGACTTGCGGCCTGGGCGGTGTGATCCTGCTCACCGTGTTTGCAGAGCCGACAGTGCCACCAGGCCCAGGACAGCCTCCTGGAAGCCGCTCTGACCCTGACAGACGGCTCCTCGGCCCCTGTCTTCCTGTCCCCGCCTGCTCTTCCCCACGACCTGCTTGTCGCCAACAGCTTCTGGTCATCGGGCCCACGTCTGACGTTTCTCCCTCTACCCGCTGGCGCTTTGCATCGGAGCGCGGCTCTGGCCTCGCCCCGTCCACAGGAGGCCACCTGAGTCTCCCGAGGACTGTTCTTCCTCCGGACCCCAAGTTCATCACGAAGCACCGTGGGAAGGTGTGGGTGTCCCTGCTCATCTTTGCATGTCACTGAGAGCGTCCCGCCCTCAGGGCTGGCCGCGTCTGTCTGGGTTCCAGCACCAGGCCTCCCGGCTCAGCCCTCTCACCTGCGCCACTCCCACCCAGCGCTCCTCACCGCCAGGACTTGGCACCACGTCTAGGTTTTACGGGCAAAGAAAGAGGCAATGACACTTCCCTGCAGCCACACGGGAGTAAGTGACAGAGCTGGAATCTACACAGGGACTCTCCAGCCTTGGGATCCAAGCTCTTCAATCCCCATCTCACACTTGGAGTGACTTCCGGTGCTTCAGGGACTATACTTTCTCTGTTGTGTGGGAAGGGGATGTGTCAGCTAGAGACTGGTACCTAATTCTGTACAAAGTGTGTTTTCTTGCCCAGAAGCAGTAAGAGGTATGCATTCACACCCCAGCCAGTATGAGTCTATTTTTAAGTCTTTCATGAAACCCTGTCTTGAAACCCGGATGGATTGCAGCAGGAGTGCAGACCGGGACAGCGGGAGCGCACACCCGCCTTGAGTTACTCCTGGGATTTCCGTGCCGTAGTGGTTGTGGACTGACCCTGTCACAGGAGGTGAACGTTGCCTCGGGACACTGGCCCTGAAGCTGGGGTGGGAGGCACCCAGTCCTCGTGCACATCAGCACCTCCTGTGCCCATGGCGTGGGAGAGATGGGCCTTCCTCTGGCTGTGCTGCCGAGAACGGGACTCGGTCTGGCGGGAGGGAGGTCGGGGATCGTCTCCGTGTGACGGAGCTAGCTGGTGCTGGATGAGGCTGGGGCCCCTGGGGAAACTCCAGGGGTAGAAGTGTTACTTGCTAGTAAGATCTGTATGAGCGAGCAGGGTGGTAGGGTGAGAAGCTTACAACGCACAGACTGAGGAAGCCAGAATTCGCTTCGGGACCCATAGTCTGGTGGCCTCGGACCCTAGGAATTGGACATTCTGTCCCCGAGAGTGGCCGCATCTGAAGTGCGATGAATGCTAAGACCTCATCCTGCTGGGTAGCAGGTGCGCGCATGCGTACACTTTAAGTATCACACACGGAAGTTCGCACTGTGACGGCCGCAGAGCGCTGATTAGGCACAGACCACAACTGTGTTAGTGTTCCCTTCTCCTGCTTTTAACTTCACTCTTTGTTTTGCAACTTAAGGCTTGGGGTGATATTTTAAATCCGTGTTTTTAATATTTGGGTTAAAGATGTGGCTTTAAAAAACAACGTATGCATAAAAGGAGAGGGAACACAGTGAAATTAGGACCAGGATAATAGGAAAGGAAATATTCAAGAAGTAAGACAGCGTGGGGATCATCCTTCGGATTTTCTAGCCTGTTAGACTCGGTACCATTCTGCCACCGTCGGCCAGTGCCACTGGGCTCCTGCCTGTGGTTCCTGTGCGGCCCTGTCCATCACAGGGTTTGGTGCCCAGGAGGAGTGGCCTTGTGACCCAGCGTCAGCCAGTGGTGTTGCCCATGGGCCAGCTGACTCTGAGTTCTTCCCTGGGATTTCATCGGCTCTTAAAGAGAAAGCTGCCTTTGCTTTTGGACCAATAGCGGGGAAAACAGGAACACAGGACTCCTTGTTGTGGATTTTCGCCGTAAAGGGAAATGTGGAAATACGGCTGCATTTGGCTGGGGCGAGAGTGAAAGGGTTTTCTCATTTGTTCTTGGTGGTTTGTTTATTTTCTAGGATCGAGGAGATCGTAGCCGATTTGTAGGTCGATGGGAATGAGGCAAAAGAAAGAGAGAAACTGGGGACAGGCGAGCGGGCAGCAGGAACTGCCGGGCCAGGTCCCCTGTACAGGAACGGGGAGGATGGTGGAACCAAGGGGTTTTGCAGGAAACAGGCAGTTTATCTGCGGCGACAGGAGGGAGGCCGAGTCTCTGGGAACAGAAGCTCTTATGGGCTCGGGACAGGAAGCTGGAGTCGGGGGAAGTTCTCTCTGCAGTTACTGGAGCCAAAGGACTTGACTTGACGCCACTTCAAGGCAGTTCCTGATTAAACCGGTCCCTCCAGAGGCTGCGCAGGGAAGTTGGGTAATTTCCCCGGGGTCCTACAGCTCATAAGACGTCTGCGTGGAGCGGCCTGGACGTCGCCAGACCAGGGGCTCGTTTTCCGTCCTGGGGAGTGACTCACAGGTGTCACGTGACCAAAAGTGAAAATGTGAGGATATCAGTGATTTGGATTTCTCGCTGCCGTGTAGGAGGGGATCCCACGGGGCCGGAAGGTCCCAGGGAGACGTGGGGAAGAGCCACACTCAAGCTGAGGGAGGGAGGGTGGGGGGGGCTGTGTGTGCCAGCAGAGGGTGGGCGTGTGGGGGGGC
>PVIA01009065.1:0-18609 GCA_004024845.1 Tonatia bakeri | reverse complement strand
GCGTGTGGGGGGGCACGGAGACCCAGGGTGTGTTTGGGGGAGGCTGGCACCTGAGAGACAGGGCGCCACGGCCACCCCTGGGCTCATGTTAGGGTCAAGCGACACCAGGCATGCAAAGCAGCCGAGTGTCCTTCATGTGACAGACTAGTGACTGTGGTCACCGTCACCACCTTGCCTCCATGGTGTGAAGGCTGCGCCTCTGTCCAGCACTGGCTCGGGCGGTCCCAGCGATGGTCCTCAGTGACGACAGTCCTCGGTGACGATGATCCTCGGTGACAATGGTCCTCGGTGACGACGGTCCTCGGGAAACAGTGTCAGCACTCAGTGCCACCTGTCGCCCTGTGTCTGGTCAGCCATCGTCTCCGCCGCTTTCTGTGGGTTTCCTGGGCCCCCCATGTCGAGCACGGACATTCTTTCTCCTTGCCTGGTGAGAAAATCGAGGCAAAGAGAAAGGAAATGATTTGCTCAACAATTTGCAAAGAGAAGTTACGTATGATACTTCTCTGCTCAGCATTTATAAACGGGGTCTTCGTGAATTCTTCCCGTGACCCTTCGACATTGTTATTAAAGGGAATATTGCCACCCTCACTGAACAGGCGAGGAGAGCAGGGTTTCCATGGTGTCGGGGGAGTGTCTGTCCCCCCACGTGGCCGGGAAGGACAGCCGTCACCAGCCTCGAGGTTCCCTCCCCCCTGCGCTGCCTCCTTCCAGGAAAGAGCAGTGCATTGTCTCCAGGCTGGCGTAACTGCCACAATTTGTTACATCTGTCAGAAGGCTTATAGATTTTTCCATTTGTTCTAATCTAAAGACAGGGACTTCCTGCAGTGAGCAAGGAACTTCCTCTCCGTGAACTGTGAGAAACACCTAATGTCATCGAAGATTTAATATTATCCTGATCTTGAATTTTTTTTACAACAAAAACAAATGTTGACACTGGACAGGTGTATAAAGAGAATCCTGGGTTTTCGCCCTTTCCAAGGCCGGCCCTAAAGTGAAGGCAAGACAGTCTGGTTTGAAAGTCTTCATTCCGCCTTCCCCAAAGCATCTGAATTGTGGCAGCTGGTCCGCCCACTGAGTGGGGGTGGGGGCTCCCTGCAGGAGCCGTGGGCCTGTCCCACAGTGTGGAAGAGGATGCTCAAGGCCCAGCTTGGCCACGCGGAGGGACATGTCGAAACCCAAGGGGCAGCAGGTGGTGTGTGCAGACCCCTTGGTCATGAGCAGTGACGAGGGGAGTCTCGCTGCTCGGCGTGCTCTCCATATCAGCTGGAAAATGATGGGTGCGGCGTGGGGTGCAGGAGAGGCGGCCGCTGGAAAAGGCTCCGGGCCTTTTCTCCAGATGCGAGTGTGAGGTGCTGGGTGTGTCCAACTGGGGGGCGCCGGAGGCTTGAAAGGCTGAATCTCGTTTTCTGCCTTTGAAGTGAGCCTGACCGGTTTGCCAGGCCAAACCAGGCAAGGCTGGTCTGTGAAAATCCAGCAGACGCCACGCAGAAGGCCCAGGCAGCAGTCCTTAGCTCAGACTCCTCTGGCTGCAGAATGGATTTGACCTCCTCCCTCGGACGCAGGCTTTGTTGGGAAGTAAGCATTTCGTACAGACCCACAGACCCCCACCTGCCACCCCACACTCCAAACAGCTCTGAAAACAATTGGTGTGGAATTCACATGAGTTAGAAGCTCCTGAGTGTCCAGCTAGGCGAGTCTCACCGTGCACACGTCTGTCATTTGCCACACGAGGTGGGATGCGTGCCCTCCCCCCAAGTTTTCTTGCCTTGCAAGCTGTTCCCCCCACCCCCCACTTCCCCCACCCCATCCTCCCAGGAACTGCTCTCCAATTTCCGTCCCCACAGACCGGTTTGGCCTGTTCTGGACATCAGTCACCAAAACAGTTGTAGAGCACGCTCTCCGTGTGTCTGAGGTCTTTCACTCAAAGACGTTTTGAGATTCACCCTGATTGTGTCAGAATTATGTGTCTTTTGTCTTCATTCACGTCCATCCCATGAATGTAACACACCTGGACACACACCTGGGAGGTTCCCGTTGTGGGCGCTTACAAATGCCACGGAGATGGCCACCCTCGTGCAGGTCCTTCCGCGGGTGCATGTTAATTGTTCTTGGGCGCGTACCTAGGAATGAAGTTGCTGGGCCTGAGGGAGATCGTTAACTTAATAAGGAAGGGCAGCACCAGTGCCTAATGCAGGTGTTCCATTTTGTGCGCCCACCAGCTGCATTTGGTGCGGTCCGTCTCAGTTTCGGGGCGTAGGTGTCCCGGCAGCGGACAGGGAATGGCGTCGCTCCGTGAGTTTAACTTATGTTTCCTGGGGAGGAGCGTTGGGCCGTGTGCACCTTCCGTTTCACGGAGTGGCTCACCAGGGTGCCACCCACTTTGTAAGATGCTAACATTGTTGCTTGGTTGGATTTCTCTACGTAGTTCGGGCCTGAGCCCTCTGCACATGCGTGGGTTAAGAATCATGACCTCTCACAGCCTGTGTCTTTCCTATCATAGAAATTTGGATGAATTCACCCACTGACCCTAGAAAGAACACACTGTAAAATGTACGGGCAGCTCTTTCCTGGAGTCCTTATTCTCCAAGCCTCAGGGGACAGACGGTCAGGGGACGGTCCCCTCTGCGAGGCCCACCTCGCTGCCCAGGGAGCCGTCTCCCCTCCTCCCCCTGCTGCCACGCCCCCCCCCACCCCGCCGTAGCCTTCCCGTCTGAGTCCCCAACTGATGGAGTCCATTCAGGACTACGTTATCTTCTCTTGTTTGTGCAGCATGGAAGCCAGTCCTCAGCGCACATAGTAGGTGCTCAGTTAGCATTCACCGCTGGACCCACGAAGCACAGGGTTGAATGGATTAATAAATAAATGATTGGGACCCATCGAGTGGGTAGAAGGTGGTTCACACAATCAAGACTTCTGAATGTGGCAAGGGTTTCCGAGCCAGAGGATCAGGGGGCGCTCCGAGGGCTGTAGCTCAGAGCTCCCCGGTCATTGCCAAGAGCGGCTCTCACTCGGCACCCTGAAACCTGCCTCTTTGGGAATGCCTCCATGTGGGAGCGACAGCCTGGAAAGAAAGCTTCTGGAGATGCGGAGAATGACTAGAACTCTAGAACCCTGTCTGGGAGCCCCTGACAGTCCTTCCTTCGCAGCAGCCAAGGTGAACGTAGGAATGGGGAGGGGGGCGTTCTGGCTGCTCTCGTAGGGGCTGGCCGACCTTCTCCCGGGCAGCAGTGTGCGGGCTGGGCTCCGGACAGCGTCTTCGGGGGCTGACTTCTCATGTAGGGAGACACACCACTGGCCTCCGGACACCTGGAGCTCAGCAGACCCCTCAGCACCCAGGATGCCGCCTGTCAGCACCGACTGCCGCCCCGGACATGCCACGGGCTCCCCCTCTCATCTGTCACAGGCCCCCAGAGCGGCACCCTCAGCGGCACTCCACGTGGAAATCCGGCGGCTGTCCGTTCTTCACACCTTGGTGCAGCAGTGACACTAATTTCCCAGCCTTGACACCAGAGTCCCTCCTCCAGACGCGCAGGGAAGGTGCCCGAGGGCCCACCCAAGGGGGAAGGTAATAACGCTTCTTCTAAAGACGCCTCTTCGCAGAGAGGGCGGGGACTGGGGAGAGTTGTAATTACACCTGAAGTGTTAATAACTGGGTGTTTTTTTCTCATCTCTCGCACGTATTTACATTTCAAAAGATAAAATTGCTTCGAAAATGTAGAAGAAAATAAGAGCAGTTTCAGGGAAAAATGGGCAATTTTCTTTTTTGTTGTGGATGTGACCGCCTGGTCTTCTTCTTCGGGATTCTTCCCTGTGAGCAGGAAGATGAAGGGGGCCCATTATTATGCAAAGCACCCTGGCACGGAGGGCCAGTGCTCATCTCAGAGGAAAGGGGGTTCTCGCAAAAAAAAAGGAAGAAAAATGGAGTGTTCAGTGTTTGGGGTTTTCAGTGAGACTTTTCGGCTGCGTGCCATGTTGCCCTGCAGCTGGGACCTGCCACTGTCCCCGCGGGGCAGGAAGGGAAATGCAAATGTCTCACACTCCGCTCTCAAGGTCGAGGGAAGGGGTGACAGAACAGACCGGCTAATAAGTGTTAACACTTGTCTCTTCACCAAGGTCCTGTGATAAATGTTATTCACAGGTTGGAGACTCTAGTTAGGAAACCGTCCAGTGCCTTGTACAATTATTATGAGATCCTGTGAGTGGAAATTAGGAAAGCGGGCATTGTAGGTTTTTCAGTTCAACGGGAGAAAACGAGCCAGGCTGCCCCGTTGACAAAGGGATGAGCTCAGCTGCGGAGGACCCCCAAACCTGTGACGTTTGCGACGTCTGTCTGTCGCTTCCCCCTCACCCGACTGCGTGTTGCGCGTCCTCAGTGGGAACAGAAAACCAGCCACGTGTATTTCAGATTTAGACGCAAGGCTGTCGGCCTTCGCAGGCCAGTTCCTGGAGGGCCGTTGGAGGGCTGTTGGCCCGTGACCACCCGCCCCTCGCTGCGCTGTCCAGGGTCCCACCGGGCTGAGCTGGAGCTATCTGTCCCGACGCGTGCCTTTCTGGGGGCTCTTGGGAGAATCCGTCTCCCGCCATTTCCAAGTCCTGGATGAGCCCAGATCCCTCGGCTCAGGGACCCCTTCCTTCATCTTCAAAGCTGGCATCTCTGTGTCTCCCGGACCCTTGTGCAGTGGCCTCCATTCCCCCTGACCAGGGCCAGGAGAGGTCCCCCTTGTTTTCAGTCCTCACTGGAGGGTGTGTTTATTGGCTTTAGAGAGAGGGCAAGGCAGAGAGAGAACATCCACGTGAGAGAGAAACATGGATCAGTTGCCTCCGGCAAGCGCCGGATCGGGGATTGAACCCACAGCAGCCTTCGCTGCGGGGAGGACACTCCAACCAGCTGAGCCACCGGCCAGGGCAGCCCAGGGACTTTCACAGCACATGTGAAGGTAGAGGAGAGGAAGACTTCCGAGCTCCGAGTCCGATCAGGTTAGAGATTATGGAGGGGATTTAAATCTGACTTCAGGAGAAAATTTCTGTTTCCATTAATGGAACAAACTACCTAAAAATGGAGCAAATCGCCCGTCACGGGACTTCTTTCAGCAGGGACGCAGTGGAGGTCAACTCCTCACGTGGGCTGAAGGTCAGACACCACGATGTTTCGATGGCTCTCCAGCAAAGAAACCCCGAGCTCCTCGGCGCCACACCGAGCTCCTTCCCCTCCGGCGCCCGTCTCCCGGCAACGGCGCAGCGGGAGGGACCAGTGCGCATTCACCTGGCGCTTCACCGTTTGCAGGTGCCCTGCACTCGTTTTCCTAACACGGCACCGGTTTCTGTGAGGTTGGGAGAATGGTGACTGCATGTCGCAGATGAGAAAACTGGGGTTCCAAAGGTACAATCTGTGCGTCGTTCTTTATGTCAGAAAAAACCACAATGCCAACGACGCACTGTGTTTGTACTCTGTCCCCAAGGGGTGTGAGTGTGTGTGTGTGTGTGTGTGAGAGAGAGAGAGAGAGAGTCAGAAGGCACCAAGATGGGCTCTGCAAACTCTATATCCCTTTTTGAACTTGGATTTGTACAACTTTTTGGTTTTTTTAGAGATTTTATGTATTCATTTTTAGAGAAAGGGGAAGAGAGGGAGAAAGAGAGGGAGAGAACCATCATTATGCGGTTGCCTCTCACACGCCCCCTACTGGGGACATGGCCCACAACCCAGGCCTGTGCCCTGACTGGGAATTGAACCGGCGACCCTTCGGTTTGCAGCCCATGCTCAGTCCCCTGAGCCACACCAGCCAGGGCTAGATTTGTAAAACTTTTCAACCTCACTTTCCCAGTTATTATTCTTGTTTTCTGCTACAAGATGCATTTTAAGATTTAGCCACTTGGGCCAGAACGCCAATAACAGCTGAGCTGAGTTTTTCTGAAGAACGTTTTCTTTGTCAAAAGGCAAACAGCGTGCTGCGGGCCGGCGGACTCTCCGTTTCTGAAACACAGAGGGAGGGCCCTTCCTGGTCTGGACCTTCCCTCCTGCCTGCGCCTCCACGGTGCTCTGAGTTCAGTGGGTTGGGCCTGCGAGCCGGATGGCGCTGCAGCCCCTCTGCAGATTTCATGTGCACAAGACCGAAGGGACGACGCCACATGGGCACTTCCACTCCGGTGTGGGGGTTTGCAAGTGTTCTCCGGCACCAGCATATTCAGAAGTCAGAATTTTCAGGCCCTGCCCCCGAATCCGTGCGGCATTTCGACACTGAGAGCAGTACAAGCCTTTAGTGTTCATCACATTAGTGACAGAGCCGAGCTTTGGAACCCAGCTCCAGGCCTCGATGATGCATCGAAGTAGGAAGGAGACCAGAGAACGTGGGCCGAGGCCCGAAAGACCGCTTGTAGGTTAATAAGTATGCCCTCTCGCTCGAAGACAGCCTCCTGCATTTAAAAGCGGAACTACACAAAGTCATGTTTGTGTGTTTCCGTCAGCTTCAAACGCCTATGACACACCCTGCTGTTTTACAACTTCTTTCATGTGTATTGGGGTTGATAAGCACTGAATGCAAGGAATGCACCGTATGCCCACGTTTGTTTTCCACTCGCTGCCTTGGATTTGAACGCCCTACTGCTCCCATGGTCCACGGCGCTGTATGGAACCCACGCAGCTCTGCTTCCCCCCAGGGGCCTCTCTCTGTCACTCCGGATGCTGCGGCTGGGCCCAGCATGGACCGGCAGGCCCTTCAGGATGGAGGCAGGAGACCGGAGACGAGGTCGGAGCGATGAGACGTGAGGACTGGACCGTCGTTGCTGGCCCCGCAGAGGAAGGATGGGGTCACCAGCCAGGGCAGGTGGACGGCCTTGGACCTGACCAGAACAGCTGGCAGATTGTCCCTTGTTCCCAGAGAGTAGCACAGCCCTCCTGACTCCTTGATTTCAGCCTCATGAGCCCCATTTCAAAACTGTGACCTCCAGAACTGGGAGATGGTAGGCAGGGGGTTTGAAGCCGCTAGTTTTGTCTACAATAACACATGATATTCAAAAGTGACCATAGCTTTAAACCGAGCTGTATAATGATGTATTTCTTCACAAGTCAAGACATATATTTTACAAATAATGGAGTATTCCTACTTTGTGTCAGTGACAAACTATCAGAGGTAGGCCTTGGACTTAAAAAATTTAAATGTTTTACACATTCTGGAGTTTAGTATTCTTTTTTTCTTTTTGGTTCATAGAGGGTGGACTTTATAAATATTATGTTCTATTAGTACTCGTAACATTATTTGGTGAAATAAAAAATGTTGTCCAGATAAAAGCTTTGTCGTGCTCTCCTCCTAATATAAATTCTCATTTTCTGATTCCTGCACTGACTCACCCTCCTTCCCAGGAGCAGAACATGAGGCCAGGGGAACTTTTGCAACATACAGTGAAGATGTTCGTTCCATTTCTGAACTTTCATTCCATTTGTAAACAAAGCAGGCCAAGACAGAATTCTTTAGTGTTGGTTTTTAATCTCACAGTTTCAAAATAGTATAATTACCTGAAAAATCCTGTTTTGAGCCCCAAACGTGGCTTAGGAATCCCTTAGGTGTTGAGAAGTAACTTTGGGTACGCTGTATTCAATAGTGACGTTACTAAAGATACATGGAGAAAGTATTAGCTGACAAAAGGAGCTTTCCGATCAAATGTTAATCCTGTTTTCTCTGAGATTCAGACTTGTGGGCCGGCGTCTCTGGCCGTGGCCCCGTGACACCAGTGCCAGGAAGGAGCTCGCCGCACAGAAGGCTGAGTCAGCCGCTCCGCGAGCATCCCTGCTTCGGAGATTGCTAAGTTTGCCATCAAAAATCTCCTGGAGGCTGAAATTTGACACGCCCACGCCTCCGTCTGGGAGCAGTCCTATTTTTCTTCAATTTGGAGAAAAGCATCTCATTGGATTGAATTTCTAGACACATTAGAAGTTAGGTGTTTCAAAGACGTCTTGTGTTTTCGTATAATAAGACGCCTTGATTCTTTTAATTACGGAAAACCAGGTTGATAATATCGGCGTGGGTCCCTGCCGCCCACACAGGGCCACAGGCAGGCTCACTTACTGGGCCACCGGCGTCTGCGAAAACACCCATCGCCAGGCTGTTAGTTAAAATAATGCTTCAGTGCCATGAAGTTGCAATTCATTGTACAAAGAATGTCTTTTAAGGTAAACCGACCCTCCCACGGCCGGACCAGCCAAAACCCTGTCTGAGACTCTGCGCAGCCAGGTGAAAATGAGTCTAAAGGGAGACACGACGATGTTGTTCCCTTGAGCCAGATGGCAGAGGGCAAAGGCCAGACCCAATGAGTCTGAACTCACAACCTTTTCCAAGACAGGAGCACCGGTAACAGGGGACGAGAGCTCAGAAGAGGCGCGTAGGCGAAGAGACATTGTTCTCCGAAGGCGCGACCCCAGGCCCACGCGGGCCGGGCGCCCGGAGGTGGACTCCACACCTCTCCGTGTGTCTCAGGAGAGGCGGGAAGCGGGGGACTTGCCAGAGATGCCGAAAGGGCCGTCCTTCAAAAAAAGAAAGAATGGGCGAGCTTAGAAAGCGCCCAATCAGGAATAGGGTGTCGATCTTCAAAGATTTGTGTGACCTCAGAAAATAAGGAGGGAAAAGCACCGCTCATCAGGGCCACCACAGCTGGCCCTGTGCACCCCGGCTCAGTCCTTCAGGGCCACCAGCTGGCCCACGCGCTCCTCCGAAGGTCTCTCCCGGGGCCTCCGGGGCTGTGCCCTCCCATCGCCAGCCCGCCAGCCACCCCCCTTGGCTTCTTCCTTCTCTGCGTCCAGGTCCGACAGCTTGGAGGACAGCCAGAGGATCCAGGGCCTTAAAGACACTGTTTTAGAATGTTCCAGGACAGTTTCCCACTTTTTTCCTGAGAAAATGACAAAACTACACTTCCTACGTTTCACAGCTTTATGATGGGCATTGGAGAATGCTGTTGTCGTGCTAATCATTCATCAAAATCAGGGAAAGTCTGTCTGGGTTGAGGCAAAATCAACCTTTAATTTTCCTCTGTTGGCTCTACCAGAACCTAAGAGAGCAGGTGACTCGTATTCTCTGCAATGATGCAGGTAGTCCGGGGACAGCGAGTGGTGCCACCTTTTCGACCCCTCCCTTAGCCCCCTGCAGTCTGGCCTGTGATCCCGCCACTCTGGTGAAACTTTCTCAACAGTCGGTCACGTACAACTGCACTGTGGCCCGATTAGGTGCCGTTCTCCATCTTCATTTTGACTGTGACTTTTCTGTGACATTGGACACATGCTTCTTTTAGATCCTCACTCGAGGGCATGTTCATTAATGTTGGAGAGAGAAGCATTGACTGGTTTCTCCCGTACACACCCCAATGAGGCATTAAACCTGCAGCCTGCTTCTGTGCCCTGGGGAGACCGAACCTGCCACCTCTGGGTGTTCAGGACGGTGCTCCAACCAGCTGAGCCACACCAGCCTGGGCTTGACACATGCTCGAACCAGTAATTAGCAGATGTTTATCCCAGATGATTAGCTTCAAATTATAACCTGTGCAGAGGTGGGGACTTCCTCCCTCCTCACCACACCCAGGTCCTCTTACCCGTGAGAGGGTCTTGGGGCAGCTGCTGCATCTCGGCACTCCTGCTGGATGCTCAGCTAAACGATGGGCCGTGATTTGAAGGTCGGAGTGTTAGCAATTAATGAACAGGTTCACCTCGCTCCCCAGTCCCGGTACTCTTCCTCAGCGTTCCACCTCACCCGCCGGCACAGGAGCACAGGTGGTGAAGTCGAGGGTCTGCATCTCGTGCGTCACCTGTGCGTCTACCTGCACGTCCATCCTTTCCTTCACCAAATCTGGCTCGTGTTTGACGACGTCCCCACCCTCTCCAGTGTTACGGATGTTTCGAGTCAGTGGGTTCGGTTCTCTTGGCCCAAAAGGATCTGCAAGTTACGCCAATACAACACCCTCTCGATCCTGTGACTTTGTGACAAGCCAGGAACTCAGGCGGTGTAAAGCCTGCAAAGTCCCTTCTCTTTTTCAAGTGCGTTTCAGCTGTCCGAGGTCTCTAGCAGGTCCATGTCGATTGTGGAACCAGCACTGTAATTGATTCTACTCAGAGAGCCTGGAATTGTGTTGAATCAAAGCGCTAATTTGTGGACACTCTGTTTCAGTGACATCACTGTCCTGCCGTGGCCTCCTGTCTTAAACACAGACCAGGAGCGAATGTCATGCTCGCTCCATCAGTGGTGCTGCCGAGCTTGGGGGGAGACACGCACCCTGGGGACAGCATTAGGCAGACCCAGCAGGGTGGTTGGGGGTCACACAGGGGCCCCACTGCCAGCCCCCTCCGTCCAGGGGGTGGGCACCTCTTGTCCTGATTGTTCAGAGGAGCTAATAATGCCCTTTGAGGGGGCACACAAGTGATGAGCTGAAAAGGAATGAAACCAGACCCACCGAACATTCCACACAGCAGCAACGGGGGGTGGGCCTCCAGGCTGTCTCTCTGGGAAAGGAGATGCCGCCCAGCAGCCCCGAGCCGGGGCCGGGAGGGGCTCAGTGGACATGCAGAGGAGGCAGGGCCACTGGCCACACCGGAAGTCAAACAGGTTTTCAAGACCCTGTCCCCAGTGACGCCTAGGGGGCGGTGTCATCGCCCTGTGTGTGTGGCCTGGTTCCCCAGCCCGGGGAGCAGTAGCAGAGGTGGGGAAGGAAAGCGAGGGGCAGCCCCTTGTAAGATGGAGCAGCGTGCATGCAGGAAAGCTGAAGGCTCAAGGTTGGGAGGGTTTACTTTTACGATTTAGTACGTGGTCCTAAGGCCTACCGACCCCACGTGCACACACAACCGCACGTTCTGGCTGGAAAGGCTCAGGTAACGAGGTCTCTAGACCACGTGCGCAGGCTGGAGGGCACAGATGAGTTTGAAGTGGTCAAAAATGAGGGACTTGCCTCCGACCATTCCTCAGCCCTCGTCGTCTTGTGGCTGTAGGGCCAGACACCAGCAGCAAACATGGGGCTCCAGCAGCACGTGACTCACGGTCCGTGGTGTGCGAGTGTGGTGCTGTGACCTGCGCCGCCCAAGAGCCTGGGTGATATGGGTAAGACCTCCTTCCTTCCCTGGGCGCGGTGTGTAGACGGGCACCCAAAGCTGGAATGCCAGGCGGCAGGGCGAGGAGACATGCTCAGAGGGTGCCGTAGCTCGGGGCTGTCTCTCCCCCACAGCATGACTGGCATTTGTGCTGGGCCATCTCAGTTGTGGGGCACCCCTGCGCATCTCGGGGTGTCAGGCAGCACTCCGGGTGCACCCCCTCCGAGTCCTGGCATTGCCAAATGTCCTGGATTGGGGGGGAAATTACTCTCCCAGGAGTTGCTCCCCAGCTTCAACCACGTGCACATGGGGCATCTGACTGAGCCCTGAGTCAGTGTGGGGAAGGACAACTGGGAAGGGAGGGTTCAGAGGGAGGCTGAGCTCAGGTTTTGAGGACGGTAGGCGGCAGACAGCCAGAGGCAGGACATGCCAGGTGAGAAGCGTCCCCGGAGGCAGAGGAGAGGGGGCTGTGGCCCGCAGCTGGGGGGTTCAGTCCTGGGTCCTTCACCTAACACAGACGGAGTGTCCACCAGGTGCTCAACGACAGTCCGTTTGTGGGGTGGGGGGAGTTGAGGGGAGCTCAGCTCCCCCACGTGAGGTTGTGACATTGTGGTTCCCTGTGGGGGGTGCCTTACGCAAGTTGTTACTAATGCTTGTTTTTCAACCAGTGTTGGGAGTGGTTTGCTCCTACCAGTAGGTATTCCCAAAATAAAATCATTTTTATTCACTGGCATTCTGATGCAGCCTCGAGCTGCTGGTCGAAGGAAATACGTCCTGAGAAATGCGTCGTTAGGCGAGTCCGTCCTCGCGTGAATAGCACAGAGCACTCAGCACACACCCAGGCCTCAAATGTCCCCTGCACTGTGTGACCTAGGCTCGCCCTGCCTCACCCGGACCTTCTCCCCAGGCCGCAGCGCCACCCCCACCACTCCCGGCTGTTCCACAGCCGCCGAGACCGGCGGGAACCGATTCGTCCCGTATTCCTCCAACCTCCTGCCAGGGAGCTCTCGTCCTGTCCACCCCCAAGCCACAGCTCTGCCTCCAGCGCTCACACCGAAGATCCGTCTATCTGCCCTTCCGCAGCGTCCCTACCTGCGGTCACTCCGCGAGAGCCGGCTCTGCCTCCTGCGCTGATTTTGTATTTTCTCTTTTGTTTGTCATTGACTGATGATTTAAAAAAAAAATCCTGTGGCCTTTCCTTCTCCAGGCTTCCACATTATTGTTGCATCCATCTCTGCTCAAAATCTTAAAATTCCTGAATGTGCTTCTATAGCTGCAGAATGAAGTAATCCTTTCTCCCGAATTCACGTCATTTCGTCATTAGCATTCATTTATCTGACTTTCTTCAACCCCAAGCCCACAGACCTGGTCCAAACCCCTGTCTCTTCTCTCCCGGGCAGATGAAGTCTCGCCCTTGTTTTCTCTGTGGTCACACTCGCCTCATGACCCTTTTTCCAAGTGGCGTCCAGAGTTGTCACTTAAAAATAGCAATCCCCTGTAGAACCCTTAATAGTCTCTCTGTGAACTAAGGACAAAACACAGTCTTCGATGTGCCCAGGAGACTCAGCAGGAGCCGGCCCCTCCCAGGCACCGCTGTGACCTTGGTTTGCTCCTGACCACAGCGGCCTTGCTTCAGGTCTGCCCGGGGTCCCGGTCCCGCCTTTCCCCAGAGTCGACCCACACACGGTTTTCTCTGCCGAAAATACTCTCCCTCCACACCGCCCTGGCTCAGTCTCGCTTACCCTTTCGGTATCAGCTTACCAAATACCTCATGTGGTTTTTCAGAAACGCCAGGCTATTTATGGCGCCATTTCTGCTATTTTAATTTTCTTCATAGCACACGGACTCTCTGCCGTCTAACGTCTGTCACTCTGTCCTGAAGAAGCCTTCTCATTCAGGAGCCCTTTCTGAAAACCTGAGGCTGGTTTTCCTCGCCCAGCTCCGAGTCCCGTGCATTGTGATCTGACGTGTCCACTTTGCTTCCAGCAGAGTTGCCCGAGAGGCTTTCTGCATCAGATTTCTCCTCACTAGTAGAAACATTAACCAGCCACACTGATTCAGTAAACAGTCAGGTAAGGAGGCAGTGCCGAGTTTCCCTGGGAATTCAGTTGTGAAAGTCAGAACTTCGCTTTGGTTTCTCAGATTCAGTGATGCTCTCCAGTGACCCACAGCACAAAGATCATAAAGACCATTTGCTTAATTGAACTTGAATTTACGAATCTTTGGAGTAAAATCATTTTGGAGGAATGTGAGTTTTGCTGGATTCATTTATGTTTTTGCTTTTGAGACTTGAAGACGGTTATAGGAGAAGGGGAGAAATTAGCTTTGTTTTGCTCCCGTTTATTATTGTTCCTAGTTCAGTAACGCCACATTTGGTGGCTCTTATGCAAGAACATTTATTTGCGGTGCTCAATTTCACTACCTTTCTGTCTCCCAGGATTCCCTGCCGACATTTTCACAGACACGGGGTTAGTTTCTCTTCTGCACGTGACAGAGGCCCCAGTGGCTGTCTGTGGGAAGAACTCCTGGGGACAGGACTTCTCCTGGGCTAGAGTGGCTTCCTCAGGCAGCCCCACTGCGAGGCTGGCATTTTCAAAATGCCCCGTCTCACCCGATTCACGGGTCCCCTCCACTGTCTGCAGGACTCAGCGGTAGCTACCAGAGGGTGTGTGAACAAGAGTCGTGCCGATGAAGCTGCCTGGACTAACCCTGAGACGTCTGTCCAGCTTTATGCTGGCTGAGGAATGGCAAACGTGATTTCCTCCTTTAGAAAGTGTCGAGGAACATCTGTTATATCACCGAGGATCTGGAAGCTGAGGCAAGCCATTTTACATGGCTCACCGTCTCGGAGTACGGGGTTCTCTTCAAAGTGTCCAGAAAGATTCTACAGATTATCATGTACTCGCAGGAAGAGGAATGACTCAGTAGTCGCCCTGTTAACAACGCAGGGGCAGTCCCAATCCCAGCTGCATCTGGAGTCCAAGGTCTGGGCTGCACACACCCATGATTAGCATCATGTAACTGGATGCGGTGTTGCTTGGAGAGATTCTGGAGCGGCTCCTCTCCCTTCTCCTCTGAAGAAGCCATGATAGGGCATGGGCAGAGCGGTTGTGCGAGTTCCCGCCCCCTCCTCCTGCGGCTCCTCCTCCGCCGCCCCTTTCTCTGTCTGCTTTCCTTCCTTTCTCTTTGAACTCTGATGAACGGATCAGATGTGGTCTCTGGCCATTACTCAATGTCATGGCAGAATAGTCCCATTTGCACCACTCAGATCTGCAGCTCTAGCAGAGACGGCTCCCCCTCCCCGTCGCTCTGGCAGACGTCTTCCGGCGTTTTCTAGGTGTGCGACCTCCCCCGGGCCGCCCTTACTAACTGCCACGAACTGAGTGGCTCAGGACCACGGAAACCTATTTTTCCACTGTGTAGGAGGCTACAAGTGCAACATCAAGGTGCCGGCAGGGCCTTGCTCCCTCTGAGAGTGTGCGGAGGAAGGCTCCCTGCCTCTTTTTGCTTCTGGTGGCTCCCGGGGATCCCTGGCTCATGGCAACATCACTTGAGTCTCTGCCTCTGCTACTGGGTGGTCTCCTTCCCTCTGTCTGTGCCCACGTTTTTCTGTTATTTTCAGGATGCTCATCACTGGGTGAGGGCCCTCCCTCACCTGGTATGGCCTCATTCGAACTGGACTGTATACGTACAAACAGGGTCGCATTCAGAGGTTCTGGGGAGATGTGAATGTCGGAGGGGGATCTGTTTGGCCCAGCACATCAGGTGCCACCCAGTTCTTTCTGTGCCCGGAGCTTTGTGCTTCAGAATGTGACTCAGCTCCCCTGTTTCCATAAGTCTTTATTAAATGTCACCTCATGGGGAAGTGTCACCTCTTGGAGCAGTGTCATCGCAGGCAGCCTCTTCCCTCTGGTCTCTCTAGGGTGACTTTTTGGTTTCTTTGCACTTGTCACAACATGCAGTTTTTTGCCTATTTGTTTACTTGCTCCTTCAGAAGAATACATTCTCCCTAAGATCACAGAGCCCATCTCTGGTGTATTTACTCTGTTGTTCTTAGATTTGGCTCCCTTCTTGACACGTAGTAGGATCTCCATAAAAAGTGATGATGATATAAATGAATGGATGGGTGGATGGTGGATGGATGCATGTGTGGATGGATGCAGGGATGGATAGGTGAATGGGTAGATGGATGGGTGGGTGGATGGGTGGATGGGTGGGTAGATGCAGGGATGGGTGGGTGGATGGGTGGATGGATGGTGGATGGTGGGTGGATGGGTGGATGGATGGTGGATGGTGGGTGGATGGATGGATGGATGGATGGCGGATGGGTGGTGGATGGTGGATGGATGGTGGATGGGTGGATGGGTGGATGGATGGTGGATGGATGGATTGATGGTGGATGGTAGGTGGTGGTTGGATGGTGGATGGTGGATGAATGGGTTGACTATGAACAATAGGCACTTTCTACTTAATTACACTCTTTCAACCACATTTTGCATTCTGCTCTAATAAATAATTATTACATTTTGTGTTCTTACCTGTTTGTATCTGAGTCGACACCTGTGGAAAGCATCAAGGACTTTCCATGCAGTGCGTTGACTAGGAAAACAAAAAAAGAACCACTTGGAATCAACACTTGCTTCTCAGAAGCTTACAATTTAAGGTAGAAGGAACAGCTAGAAAAGAAAGAACAATACTCTTAAGATGTTTATCCTAACGGTGGCATTAATTCAACAGCTTCTCCATATTAAAAAACTGCCAAGTGCTGGGTTCATGTGGAGTTCACGTTCTTCTGCAGTGTGCCTGAGTCCCGATGAACGAGGCTCTCTCAGGAAGCCTGGCACACAGTAAACGCTCAGCGAGTACGAGCTGGGTGCGGTGCTGCACCCGTGATCTGGGAGCACCTGTCCTGGGAGCCGGAGGCAAGAGGCCCCCGTCCTCGTCTCCACGCACAGGTGCGGCATTCTCAGAGCTTGCAGGGACGGGAACCCCTGGGGCCTATGATGGGCTCTTCCTTCCCTTCTTTAAAAAAACTTTTAATTTAATTTATTTTTTTTTGGTAGGCAGTAGGGTTTACTTTTTTTTTTTAAACAAATTTTGTGAAGTAGAACCCAGGGAGACTAGTCGGTGATGTTGCAGTGCCTGTGTGTGGCGCCGAGCGGGGACCGGGAACAGCCGGGGACACTTGGTAAAACACACGATTGTCCAAGCGCGTGCATTCAGGCTGGGGTTCCTGGTGAGACGGACTGGCCCGTGGTGAGGTCTGTTAGAAGAGGTTGGAGAAAGAATCCGGAAGTGACAACAGATTCATCTGGGCTCCTCTCTTCTCATTTGGGGACCTTCCAGGACCCCTTTCAAAGAGGGATTGATGTGTAGATTTTTTTTAGTTAATTGAATCCTCCATCTTGATAAGTGAGACAAAGCTTCTTAGTGTCCTGGAAAACAGACCCTGTGAAAAGTAGGAAGTTTCATGTAACTTGTGGGCTAGATCGAAATGGGAACGTCACATACCTACCTTTATATTTCATAGTATACTTACATTCACCGATCTGTTTTAGTTCTCTGCTGGGTAAAGGGAGCGAAGGGTGACTCTTTCAGCGCTCTGCGCACCGAGCCTCGTGGCAGTCTGAGTCGCGGTGTTGGCAGCTCTCCTGTCAGGACGCCGGAGGCTGATTACTGACGTCTCGGCAGCGCTGTGCACATCTGGGTGTCCTTCCTGGGACTCCCCTGCGCCCCCCTCTCGGACCCTTACATTTAGTCTCCAGGTTCAGCGTTAGCATGGTCTGTCCCTGGTAACGCACCTGCTTCGGATGCGTGATTGTGTTCATTGCCGGCCGGCTCCCTGGGGAGCGCCTGGGTGGGTCAGAGTCCAGCTGCGTCCTGCACCTCCGGCCGCCCCGGGACCCTTGTACGGGCCTCGGGCCACACCTGCCGTCTGGCTGGGGACATTCTTCTCTGTGCCCCTGTGTTTCTTGAAGATAATTTCTTCTTGGGTTTTTGACGTGATTCCGAACTGTCAGGCGGGCACTTTGGTTCCCTGAGGAGTTCAGGTCAGCTGGCCACAGGGGTGGCAGGCAAGCAGAGGGCCGAGCAGGGGGCGTCCTGTGTCCTGTCGGCCCTCGGCCGGTGGACACAGATGGAGCTCGGGAGAGCTAGGGCCTCTGACTCTCTGCGCGTTTGTTTTGAAGGGCGCATTGTTGATCTTTGACAGAGGAAGGAAGGAACTCGGACAAAACAAGGGCAGGAAGGGTTCGTGGTTTCTTTCCCCACCGGCCAGCTCTCTGGTCCCCGTTGCCAAGAATGTAACTTTAATTTATAAGACCAATGTCTATGGGTTTTGTTTTTAGTTTTTCTTCTTAATCCCATCACCTCTTTCATGCAGCCCCCAGCCCCCTCCGCTCTGACAGCTGTCAGTCTTTCTCTGTGTCTGTGAGTCTGTTTCTATTAATACTTTGTTGGCTTCGCCGAGGGAAGGGGGGGCGAGGGTAAAAGAGGGTGAAGGGGGATACATGGTGAAGGAAGGAGACGTGACTTGGGGTTGTGAACACACAGTACAGTGTACAGATGATGCGTCACAGAACTGTGCACCTGAAGCCAATGTCACTTCAATAAACTCAATAACAAATTTTTAAAAATTGACAAGACCAGTACAAGTCAAGTATGTATAACTTAAAATTTCATGTGGAGCAATGCCATATCTTTGGAGCCAAATTCTCTGTTTTGAGGTTTAAACTATGGACATGAGAAATATTGGCATTATGGGGGCCTCCAATTCAAACATCACCCATGGTGTGTGTGGTTAACACAGATCTGGGCGTTGAACAAAATTTACTGAGTTACACCTATTTTTAAACTGTGCCTGCTGAATAGAAATCCCTGTGCTACCATAGGAGTGTCTTAGGATTTTCAGCAAAATCTGTCCTGGGAAGAAGGTCAGAATAGGAGACAGGGGCAGTACAAATTGGACCCTCAGGTTTTTATATGATGCTGCTGTCCTCAGGCTGTGTCTCAGAACCCAGGACCACGTCCCAGTATGTCATTTACACATCAGCTGAAAGCACAAGCCCTTGCCGTGAAAAGACGCAGCAAGCCCGAAGTCCACGGAAGGATCCTTCACTAGATTTCCATGCAAAGGTACAAGTGTGTCCAGGAAAGCCCACCATCCAAAACCCACCCACAAGAAGCACCCAGGCACCCTGTGGAGCCTGGTCATCTTACTGCGTGGTTTGCTGGGCCGCACGGAGGCCTTCAGGAGCAAAAGAAGGAACTTGTGCAGTGTGTTTGGAAAAAGAAGGAACCAGTGTGTTTGGCACGTGTTTGGGGTGAGGACACCGGGCTCTGTGCTGGGAGCAGAGATCAGCTGGGTGGAGGGTAATGGGGGGTGGGGGGGCTGCTGCTGATAGTGATCTCTCAGTGCCATGGTGAGCAGTCTGGACCAAGGTTGCCCAGGAAATTGAGAGCCCTGGTAGGGCAACAGCCTGTAGCAAGTGCTTAGTGAACGGGATCAGGCGGTGAATTGTAGCCGCAACAGCCGGAGGCTGAGTGTTCAG
>PVIA01009064.1:0-64895 GCA_004024845.1 Tonatia bakeri | reverse complement strand
TTGGTGGTTTTTGCCCATTGAGTATGATGCTGGCAGTGGGTTTGTCATATATGGCCTTTATTATGTTTACATATGTTCCCTCTAATCTCACTTTGCTGAGATTTTTATCATAAATAGATGCTGGATTTTATCAAGTCTTTTTCTGCCTCTATTGATGTGTTCATCTGGTTTTTATCCTTCATTTTGTTTATGTGGGGAATCACTTTTATTGATTTGCGAATTTTGTACCAACCTTGCGTTCCTGGAATAAATCCCACTTGATCATGGTTAATGATCAATCTTTTTGATGCATTGCTGTGTTTGGTTTGCTAATATTTTGTCGAGGACTTGAGTGTCTGTGTTCATCAGGAATGTTGGCCTATCATTTTCTTTTTTTATAGTGTCTTTACGTGGTTTTGGAATTAGGACAGTGCTGCCCTCGTAAAATGAGTTTGGGAGCCTTCCCTCCTCCTGAATATTGTGAAATAGTTTGAGGAGAGGTATTAGTTCTTCTCAGTATGTTTGGTAAAATTCACCTATGAAGCCATCTGGTCCAGGGCTTTTATTTGTTTGAATTTTTTTTGATTACTGTTTTAATTTGATTGGGAATCTGTCTATTCAGATTCTCTTATTCTTCCTGATTTAGTTTTGGAAGATGGTCTGTTTCTAGGAATTCATCCATTTCTCCCAGGTTGTCCAGTTTGTTGGCATATAGTTGTTCAAAAAAACTTCCTTAAAATCCTTTGTATTTCTTTGTTGTCAGTTGTTATTTCTCGTCTTTCCTTTATGATTTTAGTTATTGGTGTCCTCTCTTTTTTGCTTGATAAGTCTATTTAAAGGTTTGTCGATCTTGTTTATCCTTCAAAGAACCAGTATTTGGATTCACTGATCTTTTGTATCTTTTTTTTAGACTCTGTTTTATTTCTGCTTTGATCTTTATTTCTTCCTTCTACACACTTTGAGCTTTGTTGTTCCTTTTCAAGTTCCTTTAAGTGTGAAGTTAGAT
The DNA here is from genome assembly GCA_004024845.1 of Tonatia bakeri. Taxonomy (NCBI): domain Eukaryota; kingdom Metazoa; phylum Chordata; class Mammalia; order Chiroptera; family Phyllostomidae; genus Tonatia; species Tonatia bakeri. The sequence goes on along the minus strand of PVIA01009064.1, from coordinate 63,910 downwards.
TATTTATTTGAGCTTTTCTTAGTTATTGAGATAGACCTGTAATATTATGGATTTCCCTCTTCGGATTGTTTTCCAAGTATTCCACAGATTTTGGATTATTGTGTCCTTGTTTTATTTGTTTCATGGTATCTTTGGATTTTTTTCCTTGATTTTGTTGACCCATTCATTGTTTAATAACATGTTATTTATTTTCCATGTCTTTGTGTTTTTTAGTGTTTTTGTGATTGATTTCTGGTTTCATAACACTGTGATAAGTGAACATGCTTGATAAGATTTCAGTTTTCTTAAATTCATTGAGACTTGTTTTGTGTCCTAGCATGTGGTCTATCCTAGATAACGTGCCATATGCACTTGAAGAGTATATATATTCTGCTGCTTTGGGGTGAAATGCCTTGAAGATATCAATTAAAACCATTTGATTTAGTGTGTGGTTTAAGGCCACTGTCTCTTTGTTGATCTGTGTGGAAGATGTATCCATTGAAGTCAACGGGATGTTAAAATCCCTACTATGGCTGTATTTCTGTTAATCTCTCCCTATATTTCCATCAAGATTTACTTCACATATTTAGTTGCTGTTATATTGGCAGCATAAATGTTTACTAGGGTTATAGCCTCTTATTTGATTTTTCCCTTTAATCATTATGTATTTTTTTCTCTGTCTCTTACGGTAGGCTTCGTTTTAAAGCCTATTTTGTCAGATAAAAGTACTCTACGCCATCTTTTTTTCCCTTTCCATTTGCAGGAAATATTTTTTCCATCCCTTTACTTTTTGTCTATGTATGTCTTTCAAACTGAGATAGGTCTCTTATGGATCCCATTTCCTTATCCATTCAGCTTTCCTCTGTCTTTTGGTTGGAGCATTTAAGCCATTTGCATTTAAGGTGATTATTGACAGATACATATTTAGTGCCATTATTTTTAGACTATGTTCCTCTGTTTTTTTTCTTTCTCCTTTTCTTAGTTTTTTCAGACTAAGCCCTTTAACATTTGTTCCAGTACTGGTTTGGTGCTAACCTTGTTTAGCTTTTTCTTGTCTGGGAAACTCCTTATTTCTCTTTCAATTTTAAATGACAGCCCTGCTTGGCTATGTAGCCTTAGTTGTAGCTCCTTGGTTTTTATCACCTTGAATTTTTCACGCCACTCCTTCTGGCCTGAAATGTTTCTGTTGAGAAATCAGATGATAGTCTAATCGGTCCTTCCTTGTATGTAACTACCTGCTTTTCTCTTGCAACTATTACAGTTCTCTCCCTGTCTTTAAGCCTTGTCTTTTTAATTATGATGTGTCTCATTGTAGGCCTTTTTGAAGACAACCTTTCTGGGAGTCTCTGAGCTTCCTGGACTTGTGTGTCTTTTTTCTTCACCAGATTAGGGAAGTTTTCAGTTATCATTTCTTCAGATAGGTTCTCAGTCTCCTATTCTCTCTCCTCTCCTTCTGGTATTCCCATGATGTGAATGTTGTTCAGCTTCATGTTGTCTAAGGTGTTTCTTAAGCTCTTCTTATCTTTTTAAAATTCTTTTTTCTTTTTTGCTGCGCTGATTGTTTTTTCTACCTTGTATTTCAAAACACTATTTCAGTCCTCTGCTTCATCTAACCTACTGTTTATTCCTCCCAGTGTATAATTTATCTCAGATATTGCATTCTTTTATTCTGACTGGTTCTTTTTTATGGTTTCTGTGTCTTTTCTCAGGCTGTTGAATATCCTTGTAATCATTACTCTAAACTCTGTATCTGATAAACTACTTGCCTCCATTTCATCTAGTTCTTCTGGGAAATTTTCTTGTTCTCTCATTTGGGGTCTATTTCTTTGTCTTAGTTTGGCTGCTTCTTTGTATTTTCTGCCTTAGATATTGAACTAATCAGCCATTAAACCCATCAGTTAGTTGTTAATCTGCTCAATCTGTAATCAGCTGTCAGGCCTAAGCCCCACAGGGTAGGGCAGACTAATTCCTGTGGGCAGGGCTATTGCTTCCCTTCAGGCTGATGCCATTCAGAGGGGAGTGCTCTGTCTGAGAAAGATGGCTCCTGCAGTATGGGGGATGACTCAGCACAGGGATCCTGCAGGCTATTCCCTCAGTTCTCTTCCCAGAACCACCAACCCCAGACTCTCCTCAAACCTCCTAGTCCACTCTGCCCTTCCTTTGCCAGCACCCAGTGCACATGGCTGCAAATGAAATTTTGTGCTTTGGTCCTTTAAAAGGCTCTGCATCTCCAGCCATCTCTCCCTGGCCAACAGAATCCTTGCTGCTTTTCACAGCTAGATGTTACCTGAGTTCCTTTCTGGCTCTGGTACTGTAGCCTAGGGAGCCCAGTTTGGGGTTCAGACCCCTCACTTCTCAGAGGGAATTCCCCACAGCTGCTGAACTATCCCTCTGGCACTTTAGCTGCTACCTGTGGAAGCCCAGCCAGCCCTCTCATGTCTCCTCCAGTCATGTTGTGCTGAAGCTGTTTTTCTGTCTGTCTGTGGTTATAAGGCTTCTCTCTCTTTATTGTTCAGTTGTATATTCCAGGTGATTTCTCTCCAATTTAGTTGTATTTCCAGATTGGTCCCAGGAGGGTTGGTGTAGCTTTCATTTCTCCACCATCTTGGATCCCTCTTAATTCATTTTAAAAGTTGATTTCTGAGACTTTATCATATATTAAAACCTGGCCCTTTTATAATACAATCAGGCTTCCCCTTAACCAGTTAGTTTTCTTTTAAAGTTGATGATATAGAAGTTTTAAACTTTATTCAAATTTATTAGTCTCTTTTTTCTATATACTATCTCTGACTTAGACTTTGCCATTCCAAGAGTGAGAACAGATTTACTCACATTTTGTTTTAGTATTTTTTGGCTTCGTTTTTATATTTAGGTCCATGATCCAAACCCTTGCCCCCTTCCTGTGTCTTTAAAAAAAAAAAAAAGGCAATGAAAATATGTCCTTGCTTAAGGTTGAAAAAAAAAATACAATTTGATTAACATTGTATCCTGCAGCCTTGCTAAATTCAACTATTATGGTACTTTTGTAAATTCCTTGGAATTTTTATTGTGAACAATCATATCTTTTGCAAATGGAGACAGTTTTACTTCTTTCTTATTGGATTTCATGCTTTTTCTTTCTTTTACTTGACTGCTAGTCATGGTTTTGAGGTTTAACACCATTTTGAATGGAAGTGAGAATATGAGAATCCTTGCCTTATTCCCCATCTTAGTGGGGGAATGTTTAATGTTTCACCAATAGATGTGTTAGTTGTAGGGCTTTAGTAAATTACGGGTGAAAATTGTTCTGAATTTTAAGTTGCTGAGAATTTAACACTGATTTATTGCTGAGAATGAATCAGTGTTAAATTGGGTCATGTGTCTTACATAGGTCACATGTCAATGAAGTGATCATGATTTTTCTCCTTTTTTCTGTTACCATTGAGAACTACACTGATTTTCATTTTTTCATATGTTTAATTTTGCTTTGGTGTGATAAATTCTGTTTAGTCATGATGTATTATCCTTTGAATTACCCTTTTTATAGTCAGTAAAAAAAGATTCTTCCATATGTTCATCAAGGGTGTTGATCCATTATTTTCTTTGTTTGCAATGTCTTTGTTGGGGCTTAAAATGAACGTTTTGCTGGTCTCATAGTTGGGCAATTTTCTTTCTGTTTTCTGAAAGAATGTATGTAAAAAAGGATGTTTTTTGTAAAATGTTCAGTAGAGTTTACATCTGGGCCTGTAGTCTTCTCTGTGAGAAAAATTTTGATAACATACTTAATTTCTTCAGTAGATATAGGGCCCACTCAGATATACTGTTTCATATTGTATCAGAATATTCTGTGTCATAAGAAGTATCTTTTAAGGAGTTTCTTGATGTCATCTCATCTGTTGAATTACTCGGCCTAAAGTAGTTCATAATTATATCTTTATGGCTTTTTAAGGTTTGTGGGTTTTATTTTGGTAATAATCTCTTTTTCATTCTTGATATTGGTGATCGCATTCTCTTTTTCCTTTCTTAGGCTCCAAAAGGGTTTATCCATTTTGTTGATCATTTGATTTTATTAATATTCTCAATTGTTTGTTTTCTACTTCATTGAGTACTGCCTGTTATTTTTTCTTTCTTTCTCTTCTCTTGGTTTACTTCAGTATTTTGTAGTCTCTTAAAGTCAATTCTTAGGTCACTGATTCTAAACTTTTTTCTCTAGTATAAGCATTTAAAGCTACAAAGTCATTCTGAGTACCTATAAAGTTCAGAAACAACCCACAAGGTTACTTTCTCTTCTGACACTAGTTATAAGTCCAGGGGTTCACAAAACCACTCTTAGGTTCAATAATTGGATGGTAGAACTCATTGAAAGCTGTTATATTCCTGGTTATGGTTTATTGCAGTGAAGGATACAGATTAAAATCAGCTAAGGGAGGAACAAAGTCCAAGAAAGTTCTGATACATAGAAATCTGATCAGATCATGGCGTGGTGGGGAGGTGAGTAGGGAGAGGTCATAGGAAGAGTTTGCCCAAAGCAATGGTAAACAGCCTAGGAGGGAATTGGCTGAGAAAACTGAATGCCTCCAGAGCACTTGGAATTATGGGCAAGAAGATTTGAAATAGAAGAAGGGCGATCGGGCTCTCTCTGGCTCTTGGACTCTTTCTTCTTTGAGAATGCCGATGATCATGCCACAGCTGTCTGCATTTCCTGATGGACTGTATTTTCGATGGGAATGAACTCTGGGTGCAGCCTAGGATGAGGCTGGCATGGCAGAGAGTGGCAGTTTTATTCTTCTTTGGTGTTCTGCAGGGAATGACCTCTGAGGCAGAAGTCTGCTATTCTTCCAAAATTGTGCAACTTTTGACTAAAGACTCCTTTCATTTATCACAAAATCTTTACCTCTGGAATTTTGCCTAGAGGGTGGTGGTAGACAGTAGGACCCCAATTGCTATTGGGCAAACAGTTCCAGTTGTCCTCTCTGTGTGCAGTCATGGACAACTTTAACTCTACTGGCAATGATGTGCAATAATACACACCAAATATTACCAATCAGAGAAAATCAACCCAAGTCTTGGGGTCCAGAGTTGTTTTTTTTTTTTTGGTGGGGGGGGGGCTCAGTCACATCTATATGGTTGGCTACTCGTGGAGCTAACCTGTCCCCAGCCTCTCCTAGAAATTGTACTAATACTGTATGACCCAAACCCTCCACAGTAAATTACATTGGTTTACTATCTTGTGTGTCCCAAAGCTCCTAGGTAGACAGACATTCATATCAGCAAGACATTCTAGGAGCTAAGAGATTACCTCCCAAGAGCTGAGAAAAAAGGCCAGATCTCTTTGGGCACAGTTAAATTATTTACCCAGAACTGCTTTAGTTTTATTCATCAAATTTTAATCTGTTTAGTTTTCATTATCATTTGGTTCTGAAATGTTTTCAGTTTCTTTCTTGAGTTCTTTTTTAAAACATGAGTTTTACTAGATATCTTATTGTTTCCAAGTTAATTCTGTTGTAGTCAGAGAATATACTCTTTCTGATTTCGATCCTTTTAATTTGTGACTTGTTTTATGGTCTATCTTGGCAAACATTATGTGTACCAAAAAGAATGTATTATTGTCAGTTGTTGGGTAAAATATACTATAAATATCAATTAGGTCAGGATGATTGTTAGTTTATTCAGATTGCCATTACTGATATTTATGTCAGTTGCTGATCAAGGAGTTGAAATCTCTTACTAAGATTATGGAATTGTCAACTTCTCCTTTTAATAATTTTTGTTTTTGCTGGTGTATTTTAAAGCTGTGCCATTAGATGTACTACACATTTACGGTTATTATATCTTCCTGGTGAATTAAATTTTTAGCATTTTGAAATCTCTCTGTAAATAATATTCTTTTGTCTTGAGGTTTATCAGTTATTAATATAGCTACTTCAGCTTTTTTATGCCCACAATTTACAGGATATATCTTTTTTCATTTATATACTTTGACTCTATCTTTGTCTTTCTACATAAAGTACATTTCTTGCTTTTTTATTCACTCTAATAATCTCTGCCTTTTAATTACAGTGTTTAAGTTTGTTTATCTTTCATACAGTTATCAATATGATGAGTTTAAGGTCTTAATCTTTTCTCTTTGTCCCCTTTCTCTTTGGTTCTTTCTCCCTTTCTTAACTTCCTTTGTATTATTTGAATGTTTTTAAATATTCTCTTTTAATATAACTGTTGGTTTCTTTTTTAATTTTTTTTATTTATTTCTCTTTAGAGAGGGTAAAGATGAGAGAAAGACAGGGAGAGAAACATTGATGTGTGAGAGATACATCGATCGGTTGCCTCTCAGTTGTCTCTTGCATACTCCCACCTGGGGACCTGGCCTGCAACCCAGGCATGTGCCCTGACTCGGAATCAAACTGGTGACCCTTTGGTTCACAGCTTGCGCTCAAGCCACTGAGCCACTGAGCCACATCAGTCAGGGCTGGTTTCTTAATTATATCACTTGTATTTTTTATTAGTTGCTATAAGGATTGCAATATATAGCCTTAACTTTTAAGTCCCTTAACATTAATATTGTAGCACTTCACATAATTCAGAAACATTGCAGTTGTATAGGTTTGTTTAGTACTACATCCATCCCCTAACCCTACCATCCTTTATGCTATAGTTGTGATACATATTATATCTATATGTATTAAATCTACATTAGATTTACATTAAATCTACAATCTAATCTATACCTATTATAAACCCAACAAGACTTACAATTTTTGCTTTAAATGGTCATATATGTTTTTCTAAGTATTTTACCTTTATTTGCTTTGCAGAGGCAACTAGGGCTAACGCATTTAATAAGCATCAAAAGTTACAGAACAGTGCTGAAGCCAGAATTGGCTGCTAAGAGACTCAACTGGTGAAAAGGTTTAGTTTCTGGGGGAGCAGTAGCCTAGGCAGCAGGGTGTATCAGAGTTGAGTAGTGTGAAGAACTCCTGGTACTTGGATGGGGCTATAATTGTGCCAGTGACAGAAGCCAGAGTCAGTGACTCAGTTTCAGATTCAACTGGGGGATGAAATAAGGGATCCATTCAGATTCCCTCAGCATCATTCAATATTGACCCATTATATCTATTTTAATTTATTTCAATATGGAAAACCTACCAATTACTATCAATTATTAATTATAATCAGTTAACATACCACAATAATTCTATTTTTTTAGTGGATTTTCTTGGATATACTAGCTGAATAACAGTATTTCCTATAAATATTGATCATTTTATCTCATTTAAATTTTTTAGAAAGTTTTAAAAATAATTTGTGAATTAATAAATTAATTACATGGTTCAAAATTCAAAAGATACATAAAAATTAAAAGTCTCTTTTCCATCCCTTCTCTTTAGGCACAGATTTCTTCCCATCAAGCAATTAAAATTATGTTTCATGTGCATCCCAGATTTTCCATTTATAAGCAAATAGGTGTATATTCCCCAAACCCCTCTTATACACACACATAAGCAAAGTTTACACTGTTTTGAACTTAGTTTAACCACTAAACATTATATTCTGAAGCTCTGCCTATTTCTGTACATAAAGACCTTTCTAATCTTTTTATGCTTTATGATATTCTCTTAATTTGGTTACAGATTATTTGACAAGTGCATTGTTTATATATTAATGGATGCCTAAATTATTTGCTTTACAGATAGTGCTACAATGACTAACTCCCTGCATATGTCAGTTGTACACCTAGGAATATATCTCTAGGATAAATGTCCAAAAGTGGAATTACTGGATCAGAGGATATGTGTATTTGTGATTTTGATATGTTGTGAAATTGACCTTCATAGAGGTAGTACCAATGTACACTCCGTAGATATGTATGAAAGTGTCTGTTTTTTCCATGTCCTCATCAGTATAGCCATTTCATACATTTAAGAATATTTATTTCCTATTTTCTAAACTGTTTACTTACTCTTTTCCATGAATAAGAGAGAGAGAGACTTACGAGGCTTTATATCCTTTTCTTAGGGATTGGTAGTCTTTGGATGTGTTTGTGGGATTAGTCCTTTGGTTTGAAGTTACAAATACTTTTTACTAGTTACTTTTTGAATTCTAGTGAAAGTTACGTCATTTTTAAATGACTTAGTTTTATATTGTAGTTAATATTTATATAGCTCTTCCAATTTATAATTACAAAAGATGTAGCTCGAAGAATCTCTGGTTTTTGTGGTATCATTTTTTTAAATTTGAAAATTCCTTTGGAAATTTTCCTGTTTTAGCTACCCATTTTCCTTTTGCTATTTATTGAATAATCCAGCTTTTATCCAGGGTATTTGTTGGAAATGTCACTTTTATCAAATAATAGTAAATTTCTTTATTATAAAGTACTGACTTTTGTTTTAAAATTTGTTGTAGATAGTTCACACTCATTACTCCTTCTTTGTAGACTTTATCCCTTTATTCTTCCTGGTTACTTTTCATGAATTTTAGTTCCTTTTCTATTCCTAAATAAACAAATAAACATTTAAATAAATGAAAAAATTTCCTGATTGCCTTTTTCTGGGGGTCATTTACAGATAAAATATAGAAAAATTCAGAGAGGGAGATTATATCTTGAAGTTGAATCTTCCTGCCAAGAACATGATCCATCTTCTTTCCATTTGGTAAAATTGGATACTTGGCTACTTCATATTTATTAATTCCTGGGCATTTTATCTGTTTTGTTTCTATTGCAAATGTATCTTTTTATTACATCATCTGATTGATTAAATTTCCATTTCTGCAAAAATAATGTCATTGAGATTTTGATGGTTATTATAATGAAGTCTGTAAATTCATTTGAGTAGTATTGACATCTTAACAATGTGAAGTCTTTTACTCCATGCACTTGGGATGTGTTTCCATTTATTTCTGTCATCTTTAATTTCTTTCAGCAGTTTTATAGTTCTCATTGTGCGAGTCACCTGTTGGTTAAGTTCATTTAGAATTATTTGTTTTGATGCTGTTGTAAGTGGAATCATATCTATTATTTTCAGATGGAAGGTAGAAATGCAACCTATTTTTGTGTGTTAACTTTGTATCCTGCTACTTTGCTGAATTCATTAGTTCTAACTGCTTTTTTGCTGAGTCTTTCAAATTTTCTATATATATGAGTAAGATTATATCAACTACAAATAGATAATTTTACTTCTTCCTTTACAATTTGGATACCTTTCATTTCTTTTTTTCTTGCCTTATTGTTCTGGCTATGACTTCTATTACTACCATATTTTGCTTTGTATATTGCGCTCTCATGTATAATGCACACCCACGTTTTTGTGCACATTATACATGAGATTATTATACTTATTATTATACCCATGGTATGTAGTCATTATACCCATGTATAATGCAAATCCTTTTTTTTCCCCCTCAAAAATTTGGGCAAAAATGTGCACATTATACACAGCAAAATATAGTGTGTTTGAATAGAAGTGGTGAAGTTGACCAAAATTAACCTCAATTTGCATCAAAGTTTGCCCCTGGAAGTTGCAAGCCTTTTAAGAGACTCCAAAGTTCAAACATAATTACATCAGATTGCTCCTGTACAGTTGTTATGTAGGTGGGAAGATATTCTTGGGGCATCCTACTTTGCCATCTTTCCAAAATCTGAACTATTTTAAATAATCTAATCATTTTACTTAAATATTGGCATGACTTCATAAAGGGAGGGCTATTTCTCTCTGATTTCATATGTTAAACTATAAAATACACTTTATATAGTTAAATATTATCAATATTTGACTGGTTATGAAAACCACAATTTGAATTGAACTCACTTTGATTCTCAGAGCTTCTTTGTAGTTAACAGTTTTCTTTACTTCACAGAAATACCGGTATCGGGATGAAGATACACCTCTTCAAGAGCACATTTCCCCACAAATCACTAATGAGGTGATAGGTCCAGAACTGGTTCATGTTTCAGAGAAAAACCTGTCAGAAATCGAGAATATCCATGGATTTGTTTCTCATTCTCATATTTCACCAATAAAGGTAAGATAATTTTGTTGCTATGAATTATATAATACTTTTGTTACTGGTAGAGCTCATGCTTATAAGGACCTATTTTTTCATGTAGGATTTTTCCCCTTGATCATTTCTGGCTTTTTAGCTATAAGGAATTTAACAATATTTATTGGTGTTCTAAAACATTTTTATTTTATTTGTTTTTACTTTTTTAGACTGTGCTAGACATTTACTTTCTTCGTAGATTTTAGAAATTCGTACAAGTCGTGGAATTGGGGGTACATGAATTCTTTTTTTTTTTTTTAATTCAGATATAGTTGTCCTGCCTTTTTCCTCATTGATCTCCTCTACCCTGGTTTCCCCCGACACACACACACACACACACACACACACACACACACAGTCAATCTTAAAAGATGTTTTATAAATGAATTTTAATCAGTGGTACTATCTTTAAGCCTAAAAATTCCAAGGAAATAACTATTATATTTCAAATACCACACATTAATATATTTTGAACACTTGTTTTAAATATTAGTAGGTACTATAAAAGCATTATTAGTTTCTTTGAAGTCCAGTATGTGGCTTTACCTTATCCTGTTACCTTGCCTTCTCCCTCAGAAATGACCACAATCCTGGTTTCTTATAAAACTCTACCACATTTAATCTCTAATTAAGATATTGTTTATTTTGCCTATCTTGAACTTTATACAATTGGAATGATACTGTATATACTCTCAACTTGTATATTTTGCTTTACATATTATGTACATTCCTGAGACATTATTGTTGCCCTGTTTTATTTTATGAATATACTATCATTTATTTTATTTTTGATGAACATTGAGATATTTTCAGATTATTACCAGTATAAAAAAATGCTTTTAAAAACATAGATTATGCATACACATCTTTGTTGGTAACACCAGATTATTTTCCAAGTGGTTGTATAATTTACATTTTTACCAGCAGTATATAACAGTTTGCATTGATCCGTATTCTCATCAACACTTGGTATTCTTATTTTTGCCATTGTTTGGGGTTGCTCATAGTATCTCATTGTGATTTTAATGTGTTTTTCTGTTTGGTAATGAGGTTAAATATATTTTTTGCTCATTTAGGTTTCCTATTCTGTGATGTGTCCTCCCAAGAATTTTGCTTATTTTCATATTGGGCTGTCCTTTTTACTGATTTGTACAAGTTCTTTAGATATTTTGGGTATTTTGTTGGTTGTATATATTGTGACTAAGGATTACTTCTTATTTGGTAAAACTTAACCTGGTTTTTGTAATTTTCTTTAAGGGATGATTTCATATTACTGGCTAAAAAAACTTTTATTGTATTTTTGCCATTACTATTTAGCCCCCTCATACCACCCTCACCCCAGCAGTCACCACACTGTTAATCCATGTCAATGAGTACGTTTTTCTTTTTTGCTCAATCCCTCCATCCCCCCTTCTTCTACCCATTTAACTGTCATCTGTTCTCCAGCTATGAGTCTATTCCCATTTTCCTTGTTCAGTTTGTTCATTAGATTCCCCATACGAGTGAAATCACACAGTATTGTCTTTCTCTGATTGGCTTTTTTCACTTAGCATAATGTTCTCCAGATCCATCCATACTGTTACAAAAGGTAAAATTTTCTTCTTTTTTATGGCTGAGTAAATATCCCATAGTTGTTTTATCCACTCATTTATTGATGGACACACTTGGGCTGCTTTCATATCTTGGATATTGTCAATAACGCTGCACTGAACATAGGGGTGTTATGTTCTTTTGAATTAGTGTTTTGGGTTCTTTCAGATACATTCCCAAAAGTGGGATTGCTGGATCAAAAAGCATATCAGTTTTTAATTTTTTGAGGTATCTACATACAGCTTCCCACAGTGACTGTAACAATCTGCATTCCCACTAACAGTAGAAAAGGGTCCAACCCCCCTTTTTCCACATCTTTGCCAATATTTGTTTGTATATTGATGCATTGATAATAGCTATTCTAGATATCTTGTTGTGGTTTTAATTTGCATTTCTTTCATGACTGGTGATGTTGAGCATCTTTCATATGTCTATGGGCCGTGTGTATGTCTTCTTTGAAGAAGTATCTATTCAGGTCCTTTGCCCACTTTTTAATTGGAGTGTGTGTGTATATGTGTTGAGTTTTGCAAGTTATTTGTAAATTTCATATATTAACCCCTTATCATATGTATTGGTAAATATATTCTCCCATTCTGTGGGTTGTCTTTTATTTTGTTGATGATTTCCTTTGCAAAAACTTTTTAGTTTGATGTATTCCCATTTCTTTTTTGTTTTGTTTCCCTTACCAGGGGAGATATATCAGATAAAATATTACTACGATCAATGTCTAAGATTTTGCTGCCTATTTTCTTCTATGATTTTTATGGTTTCAGGTCTAACATTAATCTTTGGTGATGTAAGAAGGTGGTAAGAAATAGTTCATTATTCTGCACATCCAATTTTCCCAATACCATTTATTTAATAAACTTATCTTTAGCCTGTTGTATGTGCTTGTTTCCTCTGTCAAACATTAATTGACTCTAAAGGTGTGGGTTTATTTCTAGGCTCTCTATTCTGTTCCATTGATCTGTGTGACTGTTCTTATGCCAGTACCATGCTGTTTAGATTACTATGGCCTTGTAGTATAGTTTGATAATAGGTAGCATGATTCCTCCAACTTTGTTCTTTCTCAGGATCGCTGTTGCTATACAGGGCCTTGTGTAATTTCACATACATTTTTGAAATATTTATTCTAGTTCTATGAAATACATCATTGGAATCTTGATAGGAACTGCATTGAATCGGTAGATTGCTTTGGTAGTTAAAAATTTTGATAGATAAAGTATCATTCCAGTTTTCTATTAACAGTTTTACTAGGTTATTTTTTTCTAGGCAGTTGTCTATTTCATATTTATTTCAAAATATTCTGAATATCTTGGATTTTTTTTTTTTTTTTTTTTTTTTTTTTTTTTTTTTTTTTTTTTTTTTTTTTTTTTTTTTTTTTTTTTTTTTTTTTTTTTTTTTTTTGTCTATAGCATATTTAGGTGTGGCTGGCCCCTTTTTCATTCCTAACATTATTTATACTTTTTTTTTGTCCTTGACCATTCTTGCCAATGGATTGTCAATTTCAAAGATATTTTGAAAGAACCATCTCTTTTTGAAAAATGTTCTCTTGTGTCCCTCCCCATGTGCTGCCATCCCCTCCCCCTTGTTGTCATATATACATATATACACATGTGTATACATTTTTATGTGCATATATAAATATAAATGTTTGATAGCCTTTATATCAATTATCAATTAAAGATTGTGTTTGGTAGAAGTAATCTTGATCTTCCCTTGAGAGATAAATGAGAGATACATTTGGAAAAAATAAGTTGGCTATTAGTAAGAGTCAGTTCTTTTATCTTATCCCCCTTTCTTTTATCATGTTATTTTTTTATTTCCTGCTGTCTTTGAATTTTTCTGTTTTGCTTTTTGTTCTAGTTTCTCAGGTTGGTTATTTATTGCATGATCAGCCTTTTCTAATAGTACTTGAGTTTGTAAATTCTTTTTACGTAGAACTTTAGCTGTATGCTCCAAGTTTTAATATGTAATGTTTTTTATTCTGATATTTTCTTGTATCGTCATTGTGATGTTTTTCTTTGCCCCATGAGTTATTTAGAAATGTGTTTCTTAATTTTTAAACATAGGAGATGCTTCTTCCATGTCTTTTAGGTTATATTTTCTTATCTCTTTTTTTTCTTGTTAGCTTAGAAGTTATTTATTCTGTTTCTCTTCCTTTAATGGTTATTTTATAAATTTTGATAAACATCTTTAACTTCAGAAAATTGAAAATCAGTAGATATCTTTTACTCTCATTCTGAACAACATAAGAAAAACAATTGAAATTTAATCACTCCTGCTTGCTTTACATGCTGTTCTTGTCTGTCTATGCCTATTTTCTCTTGACTGAAATTGTATACTGTAACCTGTTTCTTACTTTAGACAGAAAACCCTGCCAGGTATACTAAGTCTTTTGTTTCTCATGTTTTGAATTTCTGGTCATTCCAGTTGTTACAAACTATCCAAGGCCAATTTGCACATATAGAACTAACTCCTCCTGTTTTTTGACAGGTGTTTTGGAAGTTACTTCCATATGTATGCAGATTCTGAACAGAAGTAGGCAAATAGCCAGTATGCATAAAGTATTTTATATAGCCTCTTTAAATATGATGGAGCCTCAGTTCTCTGCTGTCACATAAAATGCTCACTCTAGACAAATAAAGCAGTACTCCAAAGACAAGATTTTGTTATCTAGACTTTCCAGACCTTTTAGGGATTAAAACCTAAGCTTTTTTCCTGTTACAGACTTGTTATACATGTTTTCTCACGTTAAATTTTTTTAAACTTCAGATATATATAATATTACATAGTATATTTGTACCATAATTTGATGAACACTTCTGGCCTTTGCTGTTTGTTATTTACATTTTTACTAGGTTTTGTAAAGAAGGCTGCAGTGAATAATCCTTGGGCCTGAGAAATGTGTGGTTTATTTCCTTAGAATGGGTTTCCAAGAGTCAAATTACTTAGTTAGAAGCATATGAACTTTTTTAAAGTTTTGATACTTTTTGAGAGATATATTCTGATACAGTTATAATTTAAGAATTAGTGAACCTGTCCTACTTGGGAATTTCTTCCTGCTTTTCCTATCTCATGCATAGGCTACTGTGGCAGGTATATCATAAAATAATTTTTCAAGGAGTGAGATAGATTAGGAAGGGTTAATAGGAACATGGTCAGGGTTCCATTAACTTTGTTAGGAAATCAAACTTTGTTTAAAAAACTTTTGGTTTGACATAAGAGAAGATTTAATGTTTTTTAATTTTTTAAAAACCAGGACAAATGTTTTAAGAAGTTCAACAATGAAATACATTTTATTTAAAATATGCTATCAGTTATCATGTTATTACCCTCTTTTAAAAAAAAAACTTAATACAGGTAGCTCTTCTGCTTTTATAATATTATGATTTGGAATGAAGCAGGCATTTGGAATTACATTATTCATGGGATTCAGTGTATGAATTAGTTTTATAATTTGAAAACTATTGAATAGTTGTGATCTGAGTACAATGTAAATTAGGCACTACTTTATTCTTCACAATTCTTATAAAAGCTAATAGTTTAAGAAGTAAGGTTAATAGATACTGGCTTTAAAAATTAACTGCTAGAATATTAGTTTGGTTTATCAAACATACATTTAGCAAACATTTATTAACCATCTATTCTAGTAATCTGTATTTTTTGTGATGTAATAGTTATAACAGTATGATGTCACATGAAAAATTAGAGAAATTAAATTATTGGGGTATTCTGAAAAAAGAAAGTTGACACTTGGACAAGGTATTGAAGAATGTATACAAGATGCCAATTCAGAGGATAAGCCAGTTAGTTACTAAGCAAAATAATTACAATAGGAGAATGATAATCAGAGGAAACTGTAAAAATGTAGTACCTGATTTTTAAGGTGTTTGTTAGGAAATGGTGCTAAGGTGTGAAGGATCTTGATCCTGAACCCTATTAAGGTTTGCCATCATGAAATAGGCTGTGAAGTAATCTACATTTTTTTGTAGGTGCTGGTGCTAAATCTCATTACTGAAATAATAAATGAAATAAGATAATGATAGGGAGTTACTTTATTCAGACTTTAGTTTAAAGATAATTATGACTCAAGGCTTTGATGGGGAAACTTGCTTGCTAGTGTGCTATGCAGTTTCAATAAAGAAATTGATGATATTATGGTAGAAAATCCTAATGTGAAAGAAAAGGACACTGAGAGTACTTTTTCTTTTTTTGGCATATAATGGTTATAGATATAGTCATGTGGTAGTAATAAGAACAGTGTAAAGATTCTTTTTTAAAAAAAGATTTTATTTATTTATTTTTAGACACAGGGGAAGGGAGGGAGAAAGATGGAGAGAAACATTGATGTGCGACAGAAACATTGATCGTTGCCTCTCACATGCCCCTACCAGGGGACCTGGCTCACAACCTATGTGCCCTGATCAACCGGCAACCTTTTGGTTTGTGGGATGATGCCCAACCCATTGAGCCATACCAGTCTGGGCAACAGTGTAAACATTTTTAACACTAAAAATCAGTGGAGAATTATGTGAAATGGTCAGAACAGTAAGCCAAACAAATAAACGATAGATTTTAATCTAGATGAAGTGATAGGGAACACAGTACATGCATAGCTCACTGTGGGATATTGCAGTGATCAATGAGGAAAGAAAAGAATTAATTCTTTGCTTTTGCCTTCAATGTCAAGGAGAATTATGTTTACACTAATACTATGTGCAAAGTAAACATAGTTAAGAACCACTTGCAATAGAAGACAGAACAAAGTATGTAATCAGGCAATTATTTAAATAAGTATATTTCCTGGCCTGTACATATTTCATCCAGTAATACCAAGAATATTACCAAATGAAATCACCAGTAGCAGTTGGCAGTTTTTCAAATATTGTGAGAAATGGGGGTATTAGAGGAAGGGACGTAGGCAAATAAATATATGCCTAGTGAACATAAATGATACAGAAATAGGATATTTCCCATTTTGAGTACATAATTGGCACTTTTGAAATCAACTTTGTTTTCTCATCTCTGGAGCATATTGAAATATTGTTGAAATTTATTTTACCTTTTTTGGATGGCCCTGGTGTATTAAGGCGAACATATGGTTTGTATGCAGTTTGACCACTAGATGGTGCTCATAAAGAAGGGATTTGTATATACAGCTCTATTATCAACCTTTTTCAGTTGTCTTATCTTAGTACAGTTATATGTTTTAGAATTTAATAAGCCAGATTGTAAAGATAAAAGGGTAAGGAAAATGCCTGTTATGCTGCATTTACAGTACATTAGTTTTGCAGTTATGTCCTTTGTAAATTTTTTTGGTATTTTATAGTTTCAATATTGGTTTTTCTCTCATCCTTCAACCCTTTTAAATTTCTCTCTAGGATTACCTCACCCTTGCCTTTGTTACTATACCTTTGTTACTATACCTTTGTTACTATACCTTGAAGACTTATGGATTTATTTTTGAGTTTGGAAAGGTGTACAAATTATTTAGGGCCTATACTGTATAAAATTTTTAACTGTCCTTTGCTTCCATTCAATGTTATAAAATAAAAACTCACAGTCATAAATTTTTCATAATTAAATTTTAGGTTATGTAATAATTCACTAAATGGGATGTACTTAGTTTACTTAAGTTTTCTCCTCTTTGTTTAGAATTTTATAGATAATATGATTCTGATAAAAAATTAGATTGTACAGAAAAATGAATGTTAATGCTTTATATGTCATATTAAGATGTTAATAGTAATTTTTGATGATTTAGACATTGTGTATTACATTTTTTATTTTATTATGTTAAACAGACTTTCCAGGTTTTATAATGAACCTAAATTTTGTTTTAATGGAAGAGTTTATCTTTCAGTCCTGCTCCATGAGTAGGGCTACTGTAAAGCAGAGATCAGTGAGGAGTCAGTGGCCTTATGCCTCTTAATCAAATCATATGAATCCAATCATGATGTAGGTATATTTTTTGGACCGTAAGACACACCTAGGTTTTAGAGGAGGAAAATAGGACAGAATTTTTTGAGCAAAAAATGTGGCAAAATATTTAATAACATAAATAACATAATATTTCACCAATGTAAATGTAAACAGAACTCAACAACAGCATTAACAACCATTATTCCTCCCAAATTTGGGGAAGGGCAGTGCATCTTAGAGTCCCAAAAATACAGGTACATAGTTTTGTACACATATATTGAATATGGGGCAGCAAATGAGATGAACCTAGATTTTTATATCTCTTGTAAAAGGGGACATTTTTGTAGTTGTGTTCTTGTTGTCAGTGGATTTGAATAGGGAATCTAATGCATTGAGAAGTATTTCTTCTCCATAATTGGGATATGGAGAAGAAATACAGTGACAGATCACAGTTGACAGTGATCTGTCAACTTTATTTTTATTTTTTAAGTATATTTTATTGATTATGCTACTACAGTTGTCCCGATTTTTTTTGCCTTTATATCCCCCTCCTCCCTGCACTGCCCTTCCACCCTCCAGCATTCTGCCCCCCTTAATTCATGTCCGTGGGTTGTAATACAAGTTCTTTGGCTTCTCCATTTCCTATACTATTTTTAACCTCCCCCTGTCTATTTTGTGCATGCCTATTATGCTTTTATTCCTTGTACCTTTTACCCCCATTCTCCCCCTGCCTCTCCCCACTGATAACCCTCCATGTGATCTCCTTTTCTTTGATTCTGTTGCTGTTCTAGTTGTTTGCTTAGTTTTTGTTTTTGTTTTTTAGGTTCAGTTGATAGTCGTGAGTTTGTTGTCATTTTACTGTTCATATTTTTTATCATCTTCTTTTTCTTAGATAAGTCCCTTTAACATTTCATATAATAAGGGCTTGGGATCTATCAACTTTAGATTGTTCCCAAGCAAGAAATCTGGGGATCAAACAGTTTACTGTTCTGTCTGTGTTGGTATTATTTGCAGCTTGAATAGGAAATTGTGTTCAATGTCCTCATCTAATCTAGAATAACAGAATCTGCCTTCCCTGGGTTTTCATCAGACATGGATCAAGGCACATATTTTGAGACCAAATCAATTACTACTGCATTTGTATAAACCACACTAATCAGTTCTTCATAATAAGTACCTAGTCCGTAGTAAAACTTTAATTTTTTTCAAGAGGTTTCATTTTTTTTCCTTCTCTGTCAACCTTTAGTGTTTTGCCATATTCCCCTGCCTGCTAATGGATGGGGCCAGTCTGTCTAGGGCCACAAAATTGCCAAGTACTGTCTGTACGGCCCTTGAGAAGAAGCACCAAACTTTGCTATAATCTCTGTCACAAAGCATCTTACTCCAAAGAGTCCCACATGACTCTCTACCTTTGCTGGGCATGTGTCTGGAATCACAGAGGCATCATTAGCATCTTGCCGAATCAAGATTTGCAATGGACGTGGAGATTGTAGTTTGCCAGTGCTACTTTCTAAGTAGGCATAGTTGATGCTGGTAAGCATATATCACATAGTAAGCAAGGTTTTGTCATATGTCTACATCTGAAAAAATGTCCAGGGCTGAGATTGGGACTTAATGATGTATTTATATCAACTTAAAATTGATTTACTCATTAGTCAACTAATTAGTATTTTTATTTATATATTTTTCAATGACCATATGTTGTATTCTATACTAATGTAGTATTGTGTTAATAGGACAAACTTAGGAGTCTGGTTCTCAGACTTGAGTGTGTTTAAGAGTCACTTAGAGAAATTTTTAAAAATGAAAATTCTGCCCTGGCTGGTGTGGCTCAGTGGATTGAGCGCAGGCCTGTGAACTATAAAGGGTCTCAGGTTTGATTCCCAGTCAGGGCACATACCTGGGTTGCAGGCCAGGTCCCCAGTGGGGGGCATGTGAGAGGCAACTGCACACTGATGTTTCTCTCCCTCTCTTTCTCCCTCCCTTCCCCTCTCTTTAAATATAAATAAATATTTTAAGAAATAAAATGAAAATGAAAATTCCCCAATCCCCCTTTCTCCTGAAAATTGTGATGGGGAGGAGGAACCAGTCTGGTTTGTAACCAGCACCCTAGGTTATCCTGAGGTGGACTATAGTGTTGAAAAACACAAACTTAGGTATTAGATTTCAGAAAATACCTGTTTAGCAATCAAGCAATATTATTTTGTGAGCCAGAGTATTACTTATATAGTGTTGGATAAAGCATGTTCCATTGCTTGTTTAAAAATTTACCTTTAATTCTTTTGTATTTTTATGAATTTATAACTTTATGACCTTAATGTTTATATTATATGAGATGATGCTGATAATAACAGTTCTTTTTATATAAAAGTTCCAGAAACCAAATATTTATTTTGCTAATCAATCTGTTTCTGCCTCCATACCCAATTATAAAAAACAAATATATTACATAAAACAATCATGTTACCTTACAGATGGATTTCCTTTTATCATTACATCCTCAGAGTTTAGTATAAGGAATATCTTTTAAAAACTTGGAACCAGTGCTAAAACTCCTTTCAGATGTAGAAATTTATGTCAGTGACAAAGGTTTACTTAGTAAAATTATTTTAAATGATCAGAACTGTTGGCAGAGAATCCTCTTGTGTTTTAAGATTCAGTTTATATTTAAAATTCAAGCAGTAAAAAGGCCATTGGATTTTACTACAGACTGTGATTGAAACGGATAATCGAGGGTTTCTCCATGCAGTACATTAAATCAGGCAGCTCGAAAGGGTCTTGGTAGTTCAGTGTTTATAACATCCTTCTTTACCTGCTAATCGACCTCACTTCCTGAATTTCAGTCCATCTAGTTACCAGCCAACAAAAGAGCAGCTTTGGTTCCTGCAGATGCTGGTGAAAAAATAATCATGAGAAAGAAATCCACCTTATGCCACCTTTCTTGTCTGCAAATATAAACTCAGCCATCATGCAGTTAACAGGTACAGAGGAAAGAAGACACAAGCTCTTTCATGGGAAGAAATTACCGAGAAAATGAGCATCATTTCTCAAGGTTTTTATTTTCTCTGATCTACAAGTGATGCTGCTCTAATTCTAGCTGCAGTTTTTACCGATCATTCACCATTCAGCAGCTGGTAGAGAAGTAAGAACTGCTTGGCAACCACCTGCAGGGCTGCAGAGATGAATTACATTTTCGGGAACAACACACTTCTGTACTCTCGTGCCAGTCGAGGAGGCAATGCTAGCTCTAGCCATGGCTCAGTAGGCCCAAAGCAGAAACACTGGGCAAAAAAGGGCTCATCAGATGAACTGCAAGCTGAGCCAGAACCTTCACGCTGGCAGCAGATAGTTGCATTTTTCACTCGAAGACACAGCTTTATTGATTGCATCTCGGTAGCCACCAGCTCCACCCAGGTAACATAACACTTGTTGAAATTATTTTCAATATATTTTGGTTCATGTTTGCTTTGAAAAAATGTACTAGTACAGATTTTTATTATTAAAAAATATAATCTGAAAAATGTAACACTGAAACCTTGGATATGCAGAAATGTATGTTTTCAGTCCATTTGTGTAGGTCTTCAGCATGAAAAGGGGAAGAAAAAATACTTTCCCTTTTGATCTTATGTAATGCCAAACAAAACAGTCTCAGGTTCTTTTGAATAACTTCTCAAATAAAAAGCTATTGATATATAAATTAAAATGTAAATTGATATTGCTTATCTCCTTTTTAGACTGTTAAATGCTTGGTATAATGTCTGACAGCAGAAATTACATATTTAGCTTTTTGTATGTCATTAGATACTGTTATAATAATAAGGTAAAAGAAGATAAGTTGAAATATTTTTTACTTTCTAATGTTTTGAGAATAGATTAAATTTAATATAGTGAATTGAAATTGTGAAATACTATTATTGTGTATCCTTATATCTTAAAATTATATTAAATTATGGTTTATTCAGGGAATTTAATGCATCCTTCCATTTCTATAAATATATATTAATTAGGGTTAATTTGAAAGCAGTAAACTCGTGTAATTACACAATTATAAGAGTATTTTTTAAATAAGCAATTGACAGTTTAGAGATGAGCAAGCACTAAAAGTCTCTGAAATTTAAAATTTTTTTGAGGAAATGAGTATTGAAAAGAAGCAAAATATAAAATTAATAATTCAAGTGAAATACCTATTACTTGGTATTAAAAAGAGAGCTGGGGTAATGTATTTTAATACATTTTAACATATTCATTCAAGTTTCATGAAAATGAAAGGAAAAATAGTCTAATTTAAAAACAAGGTGAGAATGCTTTTTTCCTTTGACATCAATAATGTTTAAATTAACAAAATACAAGGTCTGGCACAAATAATGCCCCTTTTTATTACAAAATTATAAGCATGTTATTCTGTAACATAACAATATCATGCTCAAGCAACCATATATGACATTTTAGGTGAAATTTCAAATTAAAACTCTAAATTATTACACCCATATTATTACCCTACCAGCTACCCCCAAGCAGGCATTACTTCTACCAGACTCTGTATGTACACATACCCTAGGGCTTTTAAAAAATAAATTCCTTTAAAACTTAAATACATATATATATAATTAGAAGCAGTACAATAAGCATAAACTGCCAACAGCTTTTCTTTTAGTTACTAGAATTATCTTTCAATAGTTTGATTTTTAAACACTGTCAGATTTCTTAAGTAAGAAATTCTACTTTTCTTTCATGGTTGAGAGAAATAGAGTTACTAGGGCTAGGGAGAGTCATAATTTTTTGTTATGTAGGCACTAAAGTTGCTTATACTGAAACTTATTCAGAGGCAACAATTTATTTAACTCTTAGATTAAACTGCCCTCCAAATTTAACTTGCTTGATTTTGACTGTGATTACATGTATCAGAAAAGGGTTGTGAAGACTAAAGTTTGGCATTGTTATTCATTGAAGATGAATAGTAAATATTTTTATTGTCAAAAAGAAAGATATGTTAAAACATTTTTAACTTTATAATTTATAAAAATACATAATACTGTATATGTACACAGACACATATACACTGCCATTGATAATGTAATTCATCTTATTAAGAGTATACAAATGAAATGGCAACTATTGAAACCTCAGAATTACATTATACTTACTTAGGAGTTGAAATAAAAGGTTGCTCTTTTGTATTGCACTAAAATAAAGTCAGAGTTTTAATACAAACTCTATTTGCAATTGATCCTACAAAGTCATTTAAAATTTTTTTCCCCATTTGATTCAGATCATTTGTGTATGCTGATAAATGACTTGTTTTTATTTCTTTCAGATCTCTGTGCATTACTTATCTTTTTCATTATCTTTGTATTTCATCTTTAGAAGTGTAGACATTTGGTCAAAGATTTTGGCTTTCATTTCTTCTGCTCTGGAATACTAATATGTCATTTTTTATTATATATATTTTTCTAACTGAAAACTTGGATATTTTATATATACAAGTCTTTTGTGCTGTGTCACTGGAATTCATTTTATTGGATAAGATATAATAGGACTGAGAAAGCATTAGACATAGTTGGCTCTTAGTTGATGCCAGAATATATTTTTCTGTTTCATCTCCTGACTAATGGCTGGAAGTTTTATTTTGTAGCAGTAGAAGAATTTCTATATAGTGAAAAAATAAAGTAGATTAATGAAATTTCTCAATGGGGCATGTACTATATACCTATGGATATAGTAGTATGATATTGATAGAGTTTTGTTATGTGATTGATAAATAACAGCAGTGATGACAATGACCAGGTCTCCTATTTCACTCTTGTCAGAAATATTCTTTTTAAAGATTTGATACCAAGATTAACTTTGAATCTAATTTCTTATAACTACACTACATGATATAACTGGCAGTTTAGAGAGTTGTTATTAAATCAAGTTTTATTAATTTGAAAGTCATAACTCTGATTTAATACCCCCTCAGATATCCCCTATAAATAAAATTTTACTTTCCTTACAGATTCATTTAAATGGCTTGTCTGTTTGAAGTATTCATTTTCATAACTGAGATTATATACCCAGTGCTACTGTAATATCTGGAATTTAGTAGGAAGTCATTAATGTTTTTTTAAATGATTAGGAAGGCAAGTAGTTATAAACTTCTAGAATAGGGCTTGTTATATGGTTGGTGCTCAATAAGTGTTTATGGAGTTGATTAATTTCTATGTCAGTCACCTGGAACCTTTTAGCTCATGGCCTTCCAAAACATGGCACCTAATCTGAAACCACTTGGATAATTATATTTATTGGATTTACTCTCTTCCCCTGTAAGTGTCTTCACTTATTCATAGCAATCCATCTCTTTCTCCACTTCCCTTTTATTCCCCTCCACTTTTCATATTTTTTCAAGCCATAAATATTCCCCATGCACCTGCTCTCTCCTTACCTTTTTGAGTCCCCACCCAATGATGATAACCATACACCTTATAAACTGTTTCTAATTTTTGTCATTTGGTTGTATCCCAAAAGTTTACATTGTGGGGTTTGTTTTTTTTTTTTAATGTTACATTAAGACGAGTTTCTTGTGAATTATTTTACTTTGCTATAAATTTTTCTTTTGGGGGCTTCATACTACTTATGTTCTTAATTTGAAATAGTTACAGAAAAGTGGCCTATTCTCTATCAAGTCCTCTTTAGTTTCACATCACAGAATTCCTTCTGTTGTACAAAACAAAGAAACAAGCAAAATATAGTCAAAGACACTGCATTAGGGGACAGGCAGGAAGTGGCCAGAGGAGAGAGAAGAGGGAATTTCAGGGGAAAAGGGGAAGGGTTTGCAGGAACAAAGTTAAAAGACACATGGATAAAACTAGGGGGAGGGTGGTAATGGGAGGGAAGATGGGAGGGGGGTGGGTGGGCCTGACTGAGAGTAAAGGGGAGAAAAATGTACTTAAACAATCATTAAAATAAAAAAAAAAAAAAAAAGAATTCCTTCTGTTGTGTTTGGGATACTTGATGCCAGTCTGCCCTATCCTACTTAGCAAATTCAAGCTCTGTTCCAGTCTAGGACAAAATTTTATATTGGGTTTTTTAAAATTTCAGTACAGTACTTCTAGACTCTCCTACCTGATTAGCTCTTAGGTAAAAAGTTTTATCTACTTGGCGATATTGGTGTTTATTAATGAGAGTAGCAGTTACAAACTGAACAGCTATGAAGTGGTAGGTCACTTTGAATGTGGATTTATCAACTATTCCTATATTTTAGACTACTTGAAAATCCCCTAACATGAATCACTGTAAATATTCAAATTAGGTTTGCCCATTCCCCAAAAATTGACATGCCAAATTAAACTGAAAACAGCAAAGTTCTGTTCCCAAGAGTGAATGGAATAGACATGATAACTTATAATTGGAATAGAGCAATTTTCTTTCATTGAATTTATTGGGATGACATTGGTTAATAAAATTACAGGTTTCAGGGGTACAGTTTTATGATATATCATCTGTATTGTGTGTTCACCACCCCAAGTCAAGTCTTCCTCCATCACCATTTATCCCCCCTGTACTCTCTTCTGCCTCCCCCATCCCCCTTTCCTTCTGGTAATCATCATACTGTTGTCTGTGTTTATGAGTTTGTTTGTTTGTTTTTTGTTTTAGTTTGAATTTTTTGCTTAGTACCTTCACCTTTTTCACCCAGCCCTGCAACTCTCCTGACACCTGTCAGTCTGCTCTCTAAAATTTTAATGAGTATTAGGCACATGAATTAAATAATCTTTTCAGAGGGAAAAAATCTGTTCTAAAGTAAAATACAAGAAAACTCTGTTCAGATATCCATATGGAATTGTGTATAGACTGGTTTGTATAAAAAGAAAAATAGTGTTTTAAACAAATATATTCTGGATTATAAAGGATTTGATTTTTAGAGTTATGCTTTGGATATGTTGCCCCCCAAAAGATAAGAGTATCAACCTCATTGAGTTAATTGTATTACATCATTTAATATATTTACCATACTTAAAATAGTGCCTGACAGCTATTATGATTTTATTATTTTTTTATATTGCTTAACTTGGATAATCTTTGACAAATTCAAATACAGATAATTAGGAATTACAGCACCTAGGGTAATGTAGTTCACTCAAGCATTTAGTAAATAGTGCTTACTAAGTTAACAATAAATGTAAGCTATACACTTTAAGAATTACAGATCTTAGCACCCTTCGATTGCAGATTTAAGTGAGGGGCCCCAAAGAGCACCTCAGATTCTCCATGAGACCATGAGTTCCCTGCCAACCCTCTCAACATTCCCTTTTGCAAGTTGCTAAATAAGTCACAAATAGACAAATAAATTTAAGTGACTTTCCACCTTTTACCAACCTCCCCCAAGCATATCATCAGGACCAATCTTATATTCCACATCCATTTTAAACTTAATCACCGCACCTGGCATTCTTCTGCAAGTACAACCCTCACAAAAAGTGAAACTTTTGTCTGTCACATCCCATGCATTATGGGACCAGCAAGTGGAGTTGTTTGTATTACTTGCTTATCGTATTGATATTTATAGATAATTGTATGTCCTCTCTCAAATAATGGAGATATCATCAGATAGTATTGTCTAATTCCTTTTCTAGTCATCTGTGTTTCCACAAATCACTCCTTACTCACTGATGGTTTGAACACCTGTTTTACTATCTTTTTTTCTGCCCACTATTCTGGAATCATTCTTAGTGATTATCAATATCCTTGTGTGATCTCTCCAAAATCTTACATATCAGTTCTTGGATACCCTGAACTTCCAGGATCTTGTTTTTTCTTTCACTTGAATGACTTGTTTAAATGGTTATATTTAAGACCTCATTAGCATTGACTATACCAGCAATTTTCAACCTTTTTCATCTCATGGCATACACATACTAATTGCTAAAATTCTGCAGCACATGAAAAAATGCACTTTTTGCTTATCTAACAAAAAATAAGTAGCATTTTGATTTATTCACACTACATGGCTATTGTTGTGTTGGCTGTTGTCATTTTTGGTGTGGGGGTTGGGGGCAGATAATCTAAGGGGTAAGAGGTCAGGGTCCCTGATTAAATACTCAGGTATTGCATATTTTAAATTCTTGGGGTACACTGGTTAAAAATCACTGGACTATACCACTTATAAAATCTCAGTTTTAAGCATTTCATACTATCTCACTAGCACTTCTTTTCTCTTCAGCTCACTTCCCCTACTACAAAGATTTTTAAAGATGCCCTTTGAAGACCTCCAGTTCAGCTTTTTATTGTCTATCACTTCTTTTGTGTTCTCCCTTCCCTTCTTGCCTTGCTCCGATTCTTCAGACTGTAAACACTGTCTTTCATAATCTCAGCTCTCTTAGGCCCTTCTGTCAATTCATTAGTAAGATCAGCCTTGGTTAATTGCAGCTCTGTTCTTCCTCCTGCACACCAGCAAAGCAGCATGTTAAATATCAACTACCTGTTTTCTGGCCTTCATTCTCAATTGTTGGCCTCTTAAAATAAATAATACATCTGTGTACCTAAAGCTCACCCTTTACTTCTTTTTTAAAAATTTAATATTTATTGTAACTTTTCCATTACCACTAAGTCCACTTATACCCCCTCCCCCAGCAGTCACTGCACTGTTGTCTGTGTCCATGAGTCCTTTTTCCTTTTTTGGTCAGTCCCACCACCCCCTCCCTACTAGCTGTCATCGTGCTTTCCATCTGTGAGTCTGTCTCTGTTTTCCTTGTTAGTTCAGTTTATTCATCAGAATCTATGTATGAGTGAAATCATATGATATTTGTTTCCCTCTGATTGGCATTATTTCACTTAGCATAATGTTCTCCAGGTCTTTCCATGGTGTCACAAAGGGTAAAAAGTTTTTTTACAGCCACGTATTATTCCATTGTGTAAATGTCCCATAGTTGTTTTATCTACTCATCTACTGATAGACAATTGGGCTGCTTCCATATCATGACAATTGTAAATAATGCTGCACTGAACATAGGGGTGCTTATGTTCTTTCAAATTACTGTTTTGGGTTCCTTCCGATATATTCCCAGAAGTAGATCACTGGGTCAAAAGGCAGATCCATTTTTAATTTTTGAGGTATCTACATACTGCTTTCAGCAGTGGCTGCACCAGTCTGCATTCCCACCAACAATGCAAAAGGGTTTCCCTTTCTCCACATCCTTGCCAGCACTTGTTGTTTGTTGATTCATTGATGATTGTTATTCTGACAGGTCTGATATGATATCTTGTTGTGGTTTTAATTTGTATTTCTATCATAATTAGTACATTGAGCATCTTTTCATATGTCTATTGGCCATCTGTATGTCCTATTTAGAGAAGTGTCTATTCAAGTCTTTTGCCCATTTCTTAATTGGGATGTTTGTTTTTTTGGTATTGAGTTTTGTAAATTAATCAGATGTATTGGCAAATATGTTCTCCCATTCTGTGGATTGTCTTTGTATTTTGCTAATGTTTTCCTTTGCTGTGCAAAAACTTTTTTGTTTGATGTTGTCCCATTTGTTTATTATTTCTTTTGTTTCCCTTCTTGCCTGGGAGGATATAGCAGATAAAATAATTGCTACAATCAACATCCAAGATTTTGCTGTGTCTTTTCTTAGCCTGGTTGTATGTAGGTCCTTGTTTTTCATCACCTTGAATATTTCTGGCCTGAAATGTTTCTATTGAGAAATCAGATGACAGTCTAATTGGTGCTCCCATGTATATAACTGACTGCTTTTCCCTGATGACTTTTATGATTCCCTGTCATTAAGCCTTGTCATTTTAATTATGATGTGTCTGGGTGTAGGCCTCTCTGGGACTGTCTTTGCTTCCTGGACTTGTGTGTCTTTTCCTCACCACACTAGTGGAATTTTTGGTCATTGTTTCTTCAAATAGTTTAGGGATTGAGTTTCCTCAATCCCTTGCTTACTCTCTTCTCTTTCTGGTATTTCCGTGACGCGGATGTTGTTGTGCTTCATGTTGTCCAAAAGGTTTCTTAAGCTTCCCTCATTTTTTAAAATTCTTTTTCTATTTGCTGTTCTGCCTGGGTGTTTTTTCTGCCTTGTCTTCCAAATCAGTGATTTGATTCTCTGCTTCATCTAACATACTGTTTATTCCTTCCATGTTAACTTATTTCAGATATTGCATCCTTTATTTCTTAGTGGTCTTTTATTTTATGGTTTCTGCGTCTTTTTTCATGCTGGTGAGTATCCTTACAATCATTACTCTAAACTCTGTTTGATAAAATGCTTGCCTCCATTTCATCCACCTCTTCTGGAGAATCTCTTCAGCTATTTTCTTAATGGCTCTAGAAACTCTTCTGCTGCCTCTTGGTCTGCAGAGGCTGCTTCTCCTGTTGCCTTGACATTTTTAAAACCAAAATCAAACCATATTTTGCTGTCATTAAATTCATTGGCTTTAGCCCTGACAGGTGTGGCTCAGCTAAGTTGGTCGGAGCCTCATTCCATGAGGCAAATGGCTGCCAATTCCATTCCTGGTCAGAGCACATGCCTGGGTTGCTGGTTCGTTCCCCAGGTGGGACAAAAGAGGCAACTGATTGTTTTTCTCTCACATCAATATTTCTCTCCCTTTCTTTCTCCTTCCCTTACTCTCTCTCTAAAAATAAATAAAATCTTTTAAAAAATTCTCCTGCTTTAGATCCTTAACCTTCCTTTAAGTTGTCGTATAATGACTTCTTTTTTTCTTGTATCGTGTTAATCTATAGGTATGCACTTCGATAACAAGATTAATAGATATTTCACACACACACACACAAAAAAAACAGACTTTTCATATCTGCTGGTATAACTGCAGCAACAGCTTCACAAATGTTCTATTCTTTCTTTACAATGGTCCTTGCGTTGGATTCATTTATCTTGAAATTGTGTGCAGTCATAGCTGCAGACCTCAGTTTTCGGTACATCTCAAGCACTTTAACTTCTTCTGGTAATGCCATGACTTTTCTCTATTCTTGGGAGCACTTCATTTCCAGCATCACTAATGACATGTTGTATGGGTCCCCTGGTATTATTCAGTGTTTACAGTGTTGCACTAAACATAGTGAAAAATACACAAGGACTTGTATATCACTTTTTACTACAATACCTGTTTTTGCAGAGAGATAACTACTCATGTGGAAATTATTAGCGTCACCTGGTGTGAAGCAGCTATCCATAACACTTGAGCTCACCACAGTAGCAACAGGCAGCGGTTATGAAATTATTACAGTAGTACAGTATTACTGAAGTTAAGTTTATGTAGTTATTTAATATTGCATATTTGTTTACATTTATAAATCTTTATATTTGCTTACATTTCTCTCAACTATGCATGGCACCAATGTAAGATCTATAAGTGTTCATGTAAGTTTAGATAAATTTCAACCTTATACACTAGATCTGTATATATTTTATGGAAGTAAATGATGAAAGAGACTAGTATATACATGTATTTTATGCATTTCATGACATATCTAACTTTTTTTGATATTTCTAGACTATGTGACTTATTGAGTTTTTTCTAATTGTCACAAATCTCCAAAAATTTTTCTAATGTATTTATTGAAAAAAAAAATCCACATATAAGTGAACCCAAGCAGTCCAAACCTATGTTGTTAAAGGGTCACCTGTATTTAATTTGTTGCCGGAACTACAGCAGTAGATATGTAACTGGTCTCTCTGTATCTGTTCTTTCCCTTGACTAGTTTGTTCTTCTCCTAGCAGCCAGAGTCTTCCTTACAGAAAATTCATGTAGGCACCTTGGTTTTAACCCTCCAGTAGCTACCAACCTGATATATATTAAAATCCTTATTTACCATAACCTGACAATCTAGTGCTTGGCAATATTTCCAGTCCTGTTTTCTACTGCTCCCTTGCTTATTCTACTCCATCCACACTAGCCTTCTTCCTGTTCCTTAAAAAGTCAAGCATGTGACCATTTCAGAGCCTTCATCTTGCTGTTTCCTCTGTCTATGTCATTTTCCCCCAGATATTCTCATGATTTATTCTCTCCCTTTGTATTTCTGCTCATCCGTTGCCTTCTCAGACCTTCCCAGATTCTTATCTAAGATAGTAGGCACTCCTTCACTCTAAGCATCAGCCTTTCTTACTTAAAATTTTTTTCAAAAATGCAGATAATTGTAATTGAACGCTAAAATAATTTTTTAAAAAAAGAAAATTAAAAAATCACTGTGTAATTTAAAAATCTAAAAAAAAAAAAGATTTTTTTCCTCATGGCACTTAATACTACCTGATCCTTTATTGTAAATGTTTATGTTTCAGTTCTCTCCAAAACTTTCTTTGAGACATATATCACACTTTATCTAGTTTGTACTGATCCTGTAGCTGATGATTCTCTTCATATTTATGATGCGGGGGAGAAATACAAGGTGAAGCAAGGAGAAAAGAGGAGAGGAAACCATTCAATTTCCTTTTAATTGGGATGACTATATAACTCATCAGCTGAACTGGAGTATTTTTAATGGAAGGAGGGGAGTATTAATACTTAAAGTAGGACAACAGGCATAATATAGACTTCCCAGGCAGACAGAGTCATGTGGTACATTATTTATAACCATTAATCATCTGACTATTCACATCAAGACATCTCCACCTTAGACAATTCTGGATTTGCCTAACTATCTATTTATATTTCCTTATACACTTAGCCTCATAAAAGATCAAATATAAATTGCTTATATTTAGGAGTATAATACCTTTCTATTAAACTAGGCTATACAATATATACAGTAAGTAGAGAATCTTAAACTACTTTGGAAACACTTGCTCTAATAGTAAGAGTGGTTCCAGGAGAATGGGTAGAAATAGTCTTCTTTGGGTATTGACTAACCAAATAATCGAAATTAGGATAAAAACTCTAATATACTAGTGATGAGATGCTGCCTTTTGACAGAGTTTAATTTTCCACTCAAAGATAAGTAACTTAAAAAAAATTTATTGTTGCCCTGGCTGGCGTAGCTCAGTGGATTGAGCTCGGGCTGCAAACCAAAGCATCGCAGGTTCGATTCCCAGTCAGGGCACATACCTGGGTTGCAGGCCACGGCCCCCAGCAACTGCCCATTGATGTTTCTCTCTCTCTCTCTCTTTATCCCTCCCTTCTCTCTCTAAAAATGAATAAATAAAAAATCTTTTAAAAAAAGTAGAACACTTTATAAAAAAAAATTTATTGTTCAAGTACAATTTTCTGCCTTTCCCCCCCCACCCCTCCACACCACACCACACCAACCCTCCCCACCTGACTCCCCCATTTCCAACCCCGCTTGTTATTGTCCATATGTCCTTAATAATTGTTCCTGTAAACCTTTCACCCTTTTCCTCCATTACCCCCTCCTCTCTCCCTTGTGATCACTGTCAGCCTGTTCTCAATTTCAGTGTCTTTGTCTATACTTGGCTTGCTTGTTTCTTTTGTTCATTAGGTTCCTATTAATGGTGAGATCATACGATATTTGTCTTTCACCTCGTGGCTTATTTCACTTAGCATAATGTTTTCCAGTTCCATCCATGCTTTTGCAAAGCGTAGGAGCTCCTTCTTTCTTTCTGCTGCACAGAATGCCATTGTGTAAATGTACCATTCATTAACTGATGGGCATCTAGGTTGCTTCTAGCACTTGGCTATTGTAAATTTGTGCTGCTATGAACATTGGGGTGCATAGGTTCTTTTGAATTGATGTTTCAGGGCTCTTATGGTATAATCCCAACAGGAATTGCCGGGTCAAAAGGCAGATCCATTTTTAGTTTTCTGAGGAAATTCCATATTGTTTTCCATAGTGGCTGAACCAGCAGTGCACTAGGGTCCCTTTTCTCCACACCCTCTCCAGCATTTGTTGTTTGTTACTTTGTTTATGATGGCCATTCTCAATGGCGTGAGGCGATATCTAATTGTAGTTGTAATTTGCATCTCTCTGATGGCTAGTGACGCTGAGCATCCTTTCCTGTGTCTCTGGACCTTCTATATGTCCTCCTTGGAGAAGTGTCTGTTCAAGTCCTTTGCCCATGTTTTAATTGGGTTGCTTGTCTTTTTAGAGAGTGGAATTGTGTGAGTTCTTTATATACTTAGGAGATCAAACCCTTGTCTGAAGTATCATGGGCAAATATGTTATCCTATATAGTTGGTTCTCTTTTCATTTTAATGCTGTTTTCTTTAGCCATGCAGAAGCTTTTTATTTTGATGAGATCCCATTTGTTTATTCTTTCCTTATGTCCAGTGCTCTAGGGGACACATCAGTGAAAATACTGCTGCATGGAATATCTGACATTTTCCTGCCTATGTTTTCCTCTAGGACTTTAATGGTGTCACGACTTACATTTAACTCTTTTATCTACCTTAAATTTATTTTTCTGTATGGTGTAAGTTAGTGGTCGAGTCTCATTTTTTTTTAATGTAGTTGTCCAGCTCTCCCAGCATTTGTTGAGGGCAATCTTTGCTTTATTTTATGTTGCTGCCCCCTTTGTCGAATATTAATTGACTGTAGAGACTTGGGTTTATTTCTGAGCTCTCAATTCTGTTTCACTGGTCCATGTGTCCTTAAGACAGTATCAGGCAGTTTTGATTACAGTGGCCTTGCAATGCATTTTGATATCAGGTATTGTGATCCCTCCTGCATTGTTCTTCTTTCTCAAAATTGCTGCAGCTATTCAGGGTCATTTATGGTTCCATATAAATTTTTGAAGCATTTGTTCTCTATCTGGGAAGTATGCCATTGGTACTTTCATAGGGATTGCATTGAATCTATAAATTGCTTTGGGTAGTATGGCCACTTTGATGATGCAAATTCTTCTAATCAATGAGCATGGTACATGCTTCTAATTGTTTGTATCTTCCTTAATTTCTTTCTTCAGTGTTGTAGACTTTTCTGAGTACAAGTCTTATACCTCCTTGGTTAGGTTATTCCTAGGTATTTTATTTTTCTTGTTGCTATATCAAATGGGATTTTTTTTCCTGATTTCTGTTTCTGATATTTCATTGTTGGTGTACAAAAATGCCTTTGATTTCTGGATATTGACTTTGTATCCCATTGTTTTACCAAATTCATTTATTAGGTCAAGCAGTTTTTTGATGGAGTGTATAGGATTTTCTATGTACCCTATCATGTCATCTGCAGACAGTTACAGTTTTACTTCCTCCTTTCCAATTTGGATGCCTTTTGTTTCCTTTTCTTGTCTGATTGCTGCGGCTAAAACTTCCAATGCTATGTTGAATAGGAGTGGTGAAAGCAGGCATCCTTGTCTTGTTCCTGATCTTAGTGGGAAAGCTCTAAGTTTTAGCCCATTGAGTATGATGTTGGCTGTAGGTCTCTCATGTATGGCCTTTATTATGTTTAGGAATGCTCCCTCTATTCCTACCTTGCTAAGTGTTTTTATCAGAAACAGGTGCTGTACCTTATCAAACGCTTTTTCCTCCTCTGTTGATATGATCATGTGATTTTTGTCTTTCATTTTGTTGGTGATGTATTACATTTATTGATTTGTAAATATTGTACTATCCTTGCATCCCTGGGATGAATCCCACTTGATTGTGGTGTGTGATCTTTTTAATGTATTGTTGGATGCAGTTTGGCAGCATTTTGTTGAGGATTTTAGTGTCTATGTTAATCAGCGATATTGGCCTGAAGTTTTCATTCATTGTTTTGTCTTTATCTGATTTTGGGATTAGGATGATGCTGGCTTCATAAAAAGAGTTTGGGGGTCTTCTGTCTTCTTGAATTTTTTGAAATAATCTGTGGAGGATGGGGGTGAGATCTCCCTTAACTGCTTTGTAAAATTTCCCTTTGAAACCGTATCTGGTCCAGGGCTTTTGTGTGTCAGAAGCTTTTTGATTACTGTTTCAGTTTCATCAGCTGTTATCGGTCTGTTCAGTCTTTCTGCTGCTTCTTCGTTGAGTTTTGGAAGATTATAGTTTTTTAGAAATTTGTCCATTTCCCCTAGGTTTTCAAACTTCTTGGCATATAATATAGTTCTTTGTTGTAATTTCTTACAGTCCTTTGTATTTCTGTGGTATAAGTTGTACTCTCTCCTCTTTAATTTCTGATTGTGTTTATTTAGGTCCTCTTTCTTTTTTTCTTGATGAGCCTGCTTATAGTCTTATCTATTTTATTTATCTTTCCAAAGAACCAGCTCCTGGATTTATTGATCCTTAGAATTGTGTTTTTAGTCTCTGTGTCATTTAACTCTGTTCTGATCTTGGTTATTTCTTCCTTCTGCTTGCTCTAGGCTGTCTTTGTAGTTATTCCTCAAGTTCTTGTAGGGATAAGGTTAGGTTGTTTATTTGAAATGTTTCTGTCTTTTTTAGGTAGGCCTGTATTGCTATGAACTTCTCTCTGGACAGCCTTTACTGTGTCCGATAAGTTTTGGGTTGTTCTAAGTTCATTTTCATTTGTTTCCAGAAACTTTATTATTTCTCCCTTAATCTCATTCTTGACCTATTCCTTGTTTCATAGCATGCTGTTTAATCTCCATCAGTTTGAGGGGTTGTAGGGTTTTTTTTTCCTTGATGTTGGCTTCTAGTTTCAGTCCCTGTGGTCAGAGAAAATGCTTGATGTGATTTCAATTTTCTTGAATTTGTTGAGGCTTGTTTTGTGTCCTATCATGTGGTCTACCCTTGAAAATGTTCCATGTGCATTTGAAAAGAATGTGTATTTTGCTTCTTTGGGATGAAAGGCTCTGTATATATGAGTTAAGTCCATTTCATCTAGGGCATTGTTCAATGCTGCAATATTTTTGTTGATGTTTTGTTTGGAAGATCTGTCCATTTTTTGATAGTGGGGTGTTAAAATCTCCTACTATATCTGTGTTGCTGTCAATATCTTTGTTGAAATCCTCCAAGGTTTTCTTTATTTGGGTGCTCCTATGTTGGGTGCATATATATTTACCATGTTGATCAAGTCTTTTTAATGGATTCATCCCTTGAGTATTATGAAGTGACCTTCTGGGTCTCTTTTTATGGTCCTTTTTTTTTTTTAAGTCTATTTTGTCTGATATGAGTATTGCCACCCCAGTTTTATTTTTCCTGTCCATTTACTACAATTATTTGTTTCCAGCCCTTCACTTTCAGTGTGTAGGGCATTTGATCTGAGGTGGGTCTCTTGTAGACAGCATATGTGTGTGTCATGATTTCTTGTCCATTCAGCTACTGTATGTCTTTTGATTGGGGCATTTAATCCATTTATGTTGAAGGTTATTATTGATAGGTACTTATTCATTGCCATTTTTTAGTACCTGTGTTCCTCTCTCTCTCACTGTTTTCTTCCTGTTCGTAAAGCAGACCCTTTAGCATCTCTGGCAGAGCTGGTTTGGAGGAGGTATATTCTTTGAGGCTTCTTTCATCTGGGAAGCTCCTTATTTGGCCTTGCATTTTAATTGGATAAAGTAGTCTTGGTTGCAAGCCTGTGTTTCTCATTATTGGAATTTTCTTGCCATCCCTTGTGGAATGACGTGTTTCCATTGAGAAGTCAGCTGCTAGTCTTGTCAGGACTCTCTTGTATATTACTTCCTATTTCTCCCTTGCTGCCTTTAAGATTCTCTCTTTGTCTTGGAATTTTGCCATTTTAATTATGATGTGTCTTGAATTAGGCATCTTCGGTTTCCTCTTGATAGGGACTCTCTGTGTTTCCTAGATTTGTGTGACTTTTTCTCTCATGAAATTAGGGAAGTTTTCCATCATCAGTTTTTCAAACAGGTTTTCCATCCCTTGCTCTTCTTCTTCTCCTTCTGGTATCCCTATTATACCGATATTATTATGTTTCATGTTGTCCTGCATTTCCCTTAAACTGTCTTCATTCCTTCTGAGCTGCTTTTCCTTTTCTTGCTCTATCTCAGAATTTTTTTCTACCTTGTCCTCCAGCTTGCTGATCAGATCCTCTGCTTCATCATGCTTTCTTTTGATTCCTTCTACTGTGTTCTTCAGTTCAGGAATTGTAGTCTTCATCTCCTCTTGGCCCTTGTTGATAGTTTCTATTTTCTTTTTCACATTGTTATAGTTTGCAGTAAGTTTGTTTTAATTTCCCTGTAGTTTTTGGTAATTCTCTGGTAGCTCATTGAATTTCCTGATAACCATTGCTTTGAACTCAATATCTGATAATTGAGTTGCCTCTGTTTCATTTAGTATCCCTTCTGAATCTTCCTCCTTTCCTTTCATTTGGGGATTGTTTCTTTATCTTCCCATTGTTTGTTAGACTTTTCTTGTTAGCCTCTGCTTCTTAAATTCATCTGTTCTGACTCCTTGTGTTTCTGGTGTGAACTTCTGTGGTAGAAGACTTGTGAGATTCAGTAGTACAGTCTCCTTGATCTCCTGAGCTCGCTGGTCTTGGGTTGTTGTTTATGTTGGCTCTCAGTATGTCTTTGTGTTTTAATTGTTGTTGGGTCTTTCTTTGGTGAGTCCTTCCCTCCAGCTCGTTAACTAAGGGTCACATTGTTCACCACATCTTGTATTATGTTGTGCAGGTGTGGACAGTTTGTGTTGAAGCTGGTTCTTCTGTGTGTACAAGGTTTTGAAGCTTCTCTCTTGCTCTTGTTCAGTTGTTTGTTCTGAGTAACTTCTCCACCATTTAGTTGTATTTCTAGATTGTTCCTGGGTTAAGATTAGTGTTGTTCCCACTCCCTTCTTCACCTTCTTCTGTTGTTATCTGTTGGTGGTTCCTTTCTTGGTGGGTTTCCTCTTCCAGCATGTATCCTGGTGTTCACAGCTTCCACCTACTCCTTTTTGTGATCTGTTGGAGGGGGAAGGCAAAATGGTTTAAGACAGCGGGAGTATGTTCTATTGTATTTAAATTACCAGCCAGTAGAGAAGAGATAGGAGACCCTTTGGATATGTATAGTGTTAACTGATATTTCACCCAATTAGCCACTTTTTAGAAAAGGTGAAAAAAATATGAGACTCTTGTTATCGAGGAGGAAGGATTGTGAGTTGGATCTAGAAAGCAGTGGGCTTGTGGGAGGTCAGATTCTGAGGTAAAGAGAGAGTAAAAGATAGAAAATAGGTATAGTGTGCGAGAGAATCGAGTTAACCACAACATTAATAAAGTTCCAGTAAAAGTGAAGAGAGCTAAGATCTGGGAAGGGTGATGTGTAGTATTTGCAATTGTATGGAACAGCAGTTATTTACAATAGTAGTGGAACGATAATTACAATAATAATGGAGCAACAATCGTATGACAGAATCTATGTGATCTGAATAACAAGAATAGGAAGTACCGGACCAGAGTAGTGTGCTATTGGAACACAATTTAAATGAAAGGCAAAATTAAAAATACACTTTGAAAGACAGAACAAGGGAAAACAGTCAAACAGTGCAATTTAACACACTATGCGAAGAAAACTAAACAGAAGAGAAATACAAAAATACTAATAAAATAAAAGATGAAAGAATAATGAAAAATAATAATACAAATATACAATGACTTGCAAGTTCTCTGGAGTAGCAAAGTGAAATTTGTCTCACTGTCTCAGTTGTTGGGATGACCCCTCTTTGGGTCTGTCTCTGGTCCTTTCACAGCTCCAGGTTTTATTATTTCATTTGAGG
The DNA here is from genome assembly GCA_004024845.1 of Tonatia bakeri. NCBI lineage: Eukaryota > Metazoa > Chordata > Mammalia > Chiroptera > Phyllostomidae > Tonatia > Tonatia bakeri. Next base: position 25,879 of record PVIA01009064.1, on the reverse strand, counting down.
GGATTTAAAAGAAAATGGAAAGGAAGGAAGAAGGAATAAAAAAGGAAAGAAGGGAAGAAGAAATTAAAACTAAAAAAAAATAAAAATGGAGCCTCCTACTGGCTTTAAACCAGCCAATCCGGTTCTGCTGCTCTTCCTGGCTGCAGCAGGCTGAGGGGAGATAGGTTTTGCTTTTCTCCCTTCCTGAGCTGCAGTTTTCATAGCAATTGCCCTGCCTCCAGCCCCGTTCCTCAGTTTGTTCTCGGCCCCCAGTGCCCTTCTGCACCCAGCCTACACCTTTAGTCCACTAGATGTGCTGTCCTTGAGGTACACCAATTAGGGGCAACTCACATACCACCTTCTCCATTTTTTCTGTCCTAGATGCTGGGGACTCTTGAGAGTCCCTTCAGGGTAGTTCAGTCTTCCCCACTCCCTACTACTGAGTTAAGTCTTTCCTGGGATTGCTGACTCCCTGAGCCCTTCAGCTCTCTTCTGCGGGGGCATCTCTGCCTTTCTCTTAGAGCCAGTCGGACCTGGGCCTGCTGTGGATTCAGGTGTGTGCCTCCTGTGTTGCTGGCCGCAGAATGCAGGGGTTGGGTGCAAGGTGTCTCTGGGCAGCGGGGTCAGGCACACACCGTCCTGGGGCTGCAGGTATGAGCACTGGGCCTCTGCTGCTGGGGTGGAAGGGGCAGCCACCGAGCCACGGGGTCAGGTGTGCACCGTCCAGGGGCTTTGGGTGCGAGCACTCGGCCTCTACTGCTATAGTGGGAGCACAGCCGCCAGGCAGGGTGAGGGTAGGGGCACAGGAGGTGGGGGCAGCTGCTGCAGGAGAATTCTCCAAACAGCCCCTGAGTACCTTGTTCTTATTCTTTTTTTTTGAAAAATTCTTCCTATTCAAGTCTGCCACTCCAAACAGGCACCTAGCCTTTCACACAGCCCAACTCTCCAAGCAGACCCGGGACTGACCCTGTCAGGGACTGAGTCTGTCACTGCATAACTCTTCCCATCCGGCACCCAGAGTCTCTGTGGGTGTATACCACCCCTGTGTGTTTGCCACTTTGTCCTTATTCCCCCCTCCCTGAAACTTCAAGCATCCAGGTGTGTCCTGGTGCTGCTCAAAACTTGTTTGGCAGGGGAGGAAGCCATTGATCTGCCTCTCTATCAAGAATCCTGCAGCAGACCCAGTGGGCGTCGGGCCTGGGGCTGCAGCTGCCCTGGTCCCTGAGCTGGTTTCAGGGACCTTGTTGTCCTGAAGCAGTCTCCTTACCATCTGATTTTTCAGTGTCCTCTAAATTTCTGGTCTCCTGTCTTCATATATGCTGGGATACCATTGGCTGTTCACTCTGTTCCTCAGAAGATTGCCTAGGTGTTTCACCCATGCACAGGGGCAAGTGGACTCCTCTCCTGCCTATCTTGCTGCCATCTTCCCCCTGAAACAATTTTCATGCAATGCAAGCTTTAAGGTAAAAGTTATTAAATATGTTAAAAAGCATGACAACAGAGCTACTGAGAGATACTTTGGACCTCCTCCCACAGAGAGTGTCATCAGACTGTGGAGGCAATAGGAAGAAAAGCTTCAGATGACAAGACAGAAAAAGGCAATGTGAGGGAAACCTCCAAGTGGTTGGAGGTGAAGCAGTAGGTAAAGACCTGGATTCTGGAACAGTGTCAAACTGAGATCTCTGTTTCAACCAAGATAATACAAGAAGAAAGTAAAAGGATTGCATGAGATAAAAACATTGATAATTTCTCAGGGATACCTATAAGGTGCTTTAACTTTATAAAGAGAGAAGGTTTGAATATGAGGACACAAACGAAACTTGCCCAAAAACTTCAGTTGTCTGTGAGAATCAAGTTTGGGAATTTAATTATTATGTTATCAGTCTTCAAAAGACTTAAAACTTTGAGCTGTCCCAAATCACCAATATGGATGAAGCCCCACTCACACTGATGTGCCACCCAACAGCACTGTGGACATCAAAGGAGCAAAGACCGTGGCTGTTAAAACTCTAGTGGTCATGAGAAAACACATTTCACTGTTGGTCTAGCCTATTGTGCAGATGGGACAAAGCTACCACCTATGATTATCTTTAAAAAAAAAATTTTTTTTTCTGAAAGAAAAGATTCCAAGTGGAGTTATTGTCCACATGCATGAAAAAGGATGGATGAAGAAGAAGGCATAAAAATCTGGTTTAACAAAGTCTGGTCAGAAGGCTTGGTGGATTATTTTAAAAACCAGCTTTGCTTGTTTTGATCACTTCAAAGCGCACGTTACACAAAGTGCAAAAGCAGTCTAGACTTGAAAACCCAACTTGTTGTGATACCAGCCAACTGCAACTTCTTGATACGTCAGTAAACAAACTCTTTAAGGCCTTGATGAAGAAAGAGTGGATATTGTGGATGCAGTCTCCTAGTAATGATTTAACACCTACAGGCAGAATCAAGAAGTCATCCATCATCCATGTTTGTGCTTGGATCCTAAGATCATGGAAGTGGTTGTGAAATCATTTAAAAAATACGGTATCAGCAATGCTATGGATGGAACTGAGAATGATGAAATTTACTGGGATGAGAACAGTGACTCTTCAGAAGACACCAGTGATACAGAAATGGAAGAATACAATACCTCTGATATTCACAATGGCAAAGAATTCTTGGCCTTCTATGATGCATAAATATTGTGAATTTGTTACTAGTACATAAAATTTCTTGTGCCTTGTATATCTGTTCTTGAGTTTTGTAATTGTTAGATGAAATTTCTTGTACAATATGAGCTCCAGTGGCGCAGTCGGTTAGCACGCGGTACTTATAAGAAATTTCTTGTACAATAATATGTTCAAAAATACTAAAATCCCTTTATAATACATAAAACAAGTATCTAAACATATATAAAAAATTGATTTAAAAAATTAAAACAGAAGATTTTTTCCCTGAAAGTGTGGGCCAAAAACGTGGGTGCACATTATACACAGCAAAATATAGTACTTCCCCTGGCACTTCTATTTAAATAACATTTTCAACCTTCATCCTTGTTTCAAAATTTAGAATTTGATAAAGGTAAAAATAGTTGTTCAGGCCATATGCAGAATAGTAACATATAATTACCAGCTTATTTAACAAACCTTAAATAAACCAATTGACATGCTAATTTTACAGGCATATTCAAATCAGTCAACAAAGAGTGGATCTGTTTTGCACAAGTGTAAACCAACTGGCTATGACATCTGGAAGCAGTGGAATTTTAGGAGAGACTTGAACAGTACTTACTCTGCCCGTAGCTAAATTTATGTAAAAGATTTTTCTCACCTGTTAACAGGATCCTTACCTATTCATTCTTAATCCTTTAGTAAACCCCAGTGTGGACCTTTCTGAACTGTTTTTACAGATTTGGGAAATCTAAACTGTGACTGTTGACTCAGCCAACTCTGGAGTGTGAAGAAGTTGTTATGACAGAATGGGACCAATTGCTTGCCCTGCAAATTTTTTGTTGGTCCTGAGAAAAATAACAAGGTTATAATCTGAGGTTTGAATCAGTCAAACAGACCTAAGCTTCATTTTTCTGTATTTAACTCTGACTAATCTTCATACAACCATCTAATGTGTTGAAGTGTTATGAATTTGAAAAAGAAATGAGTTTGAAAGTATTTTTGAAAGAAAGAGGAAAAACAAACAAGAAGCATACTGATTTTGGGTATTGATTGTTTCAGCTGTACTAAGTACCATAGCAGGATATGGTGGGATGGAGTGGGGCATAGAACAAAAATTATTATTTTAATAACTTTTTCCAAACTGAAAGGCTACATACAGTATAGACCCTAAATTGTTTCAGTTATGAGCACAGCTTTATTATATAGGCCTTTTTTTGTAAAAAATATTTTAAAGAACTCTAAATGAAACCTCAAATTTTCATATGTATTTCATGTTTATTTTTTAATTCTCACTTCCATTTTCTAAAGGGTGAGTTGCTTATTTTTATTATCATAGTTTAAACATTGCAACATAATTAAACCAACTCTTGTTAATAAAAATTAGCCAGAGTGGGGGCGGGGAGGGGGGCTCCACCCTCAGAGCTCCCCTGGCCACTGCGGATGATAATAAGTCTACCAAGACATGATCTGCTTGGGGAGGAAAGGTGTCCAATCTCTCAGAGAAGAAGGGCCTTTAGCCTTTTTTCAGTGGTCTTTTATTGGGGTTAGCTCACATAGGAATACAGGGTATATATGTAAAGTTCATTAACCATCATCAGGCAGTAATGATCAAGGAATAAATAACATTCAAAGAACTCTAATGGTTTATTCTGAGTCAGGGTCAGAAAGATAGAGTGACATCAAAGGGCCATAAAACTTTGGGAAACAAACTTATTTTATGCTTGGACCCTTATCGTTTAAATTGAGGGTATGCTTAGAAAAGCAGGTTTCACAGGATTTTATGCATTCTTTCTTAGGCCTGATTAACCCTGGGAACCCACCTGTTCTGCACAGGGTTGCACCACCCTCTGGCATTGTTTCAGGCCTGAATCAGGTGGGGGTTGCCAAGAGATTGGGAGACTTTTTACAGATAGAATGAGAACTCAGGCTATAACAAAGCCGAGGGGGGAAGGTCCATTACCCCTTTTCTATAGTCCCCTAAGTCCTTCCCTGATGATCCCTTTGCAACTGTACCTTAGATTGTTCCTTCCTTGAGGAATCTTACCTGTCATTGACTATCCAGCCATCCTCCAGGGGCCAAGCAGGTGAATAAAGTAAAGGGGGCAGAGTCTGCGTCCCCTGCCAGGAGGATAAGTTTTGTCTCCTTAGTGGCTTATGGTCCCAAAGTCTTTTTACTCAGCCTTAGCCATGGGGGTTTACAGCTTCTGAAACCAGGAAGGGCAGTTCCCAACACTTGGGTGTCTTGAAATTATTTTCTTTTTTCTTTTTAATCACACTATAGCCTATAAACCAAATCTAGCCTTTCACCTGTTTTTATAAAGTTTTATTGGAGTACAACCATCCCTATTTGGGTTTTGCCTATGGCTACTTTCAAGCTGCTACACCAGTTGGGTAATTACAACAGATACTGCATGGCCTATAACATTTAAAATATTTATTACCTGGCCCATTTCAGAAAAAGTTTGCTAACCTTTGAACTAATGGTTCAAACTTAGCAAATGGTTAGCAAACTTAGTTTGCTAACCTAAGAATTAATGAAGTATTCTATTTTTTTCTGGGATGTTATATATTGTCTTTGCATTAAAATATAGTAGTGACAATAAAGATAAACTGTTTCTAAATTATTTTAAAGAGACAATGCAGTAACTGCTTGAGCATACTATGCTGTCTTTAGGGTATGATGGTCTGGGTATATTTATTAATTTTTATCTGTTTTCATTACTGACACTACTTCAAATATCCCCATTTTCCCCTGAGTTTGAATCTTTGTGCCGCCATGTACTAGCTGTGGTACCTTGAACAAATTGCATAAATTCTCTGTGTCTCTTTCCTCCACCTGTAGAAAATAGGGATGAAAGTGTTATTTGCATCAATTTAGTGAAAATTAAATGAGACAATACATGTGAAGCCCTCATTATAATACCTGACATCAGAAGCGCACTTAACCATCATTGTCATTATCATCTTCATCACCACTCCTGTAAACACCACTACCATTTTCATTGGTTCCATAACATAGTTTGTCCTTTTAAGTGATGAATTTAGAGCTACTGAGAAGCCACCTAATTATAGAATGGTAAAGAATTATGTTTTAGCCAGAGGATTGTAACCTTGATAAACAGAGTCCACCAGGAAAACAGATACCACAGTACTTATTTTAACAAAAGATAATGTGATATGGGGGGGTTGTTTACAAGGGAATTAGAGAACTGAAAAGGACAAATGAAACACCAAAGTAAAACAGATAGAAACAACAGGAAGCATCTACCACTTGACTACCTAGGGACTGAACTGAAGTTAGTAGATCCTTGAAGTTTGGAGGAAGGATACCACAGGTTTTAAATATGAGCTGTCAGTGAAATTTACACTTTAAAAAGGAAAGAAATGAGAAAATATGCTGAAGCAAGACCTGTTTTTCCCCCCCAAATAGGACATTATTAGACAATTAGCTATTGCTAGATAGAGAACAACATGAAACTGGCAAGTTTTTGGTGTTTTTATAGTTTGATACTTATGTTCTAAGGCCGTCAAATGGTAGGTTATCTTCAGTACCTTCTGATTGGTAGTGGCTGGACAAGCACAAAAAAAGAATCTTTTAGCAATATCTGCTATCTATGTAGAATGAAAGGGGGCTGGGGGAAAGATCAGTCTATTCCTTTAGTCATGAAATCTGTTCTCTTGGCAGTCACTGGGTTTCATTTATTCAACAAATACATAATAAACACTCCCTATGTGCTAGGTAGGTACTATTCTAGGCACAGGGCACACAGGAGTGAATTCAACAAGAATCTCTACTTTGCCTTGGACAGTGTGATTCAACTGGTTGGAATGTCCTGTAATCAAAAGGTTACAGATTTGATTCCCAGTTAGGGCATATACCTAGATTGCACATTAGATTCTTGTTCAGGGCTCATTTGATCCAAGGTCCAGGCGCATACAGGAGGCAACTGATCAACATTTCTCTCTTGCATCAATGTGTCTCTGCCTTCCTCTGTCTCTCAAAAGCAGTGAGCCCTGGCTGGTGTAGCTCAGTGGATTGAGCGCACACCTGCAAACCAAAGGGTTGCCCATTCTATTCCCAGTCAGGGCATATGCCTGGGTTGCAGACCTGGTCCCCAGATGGGGGTATGTGAGAGGCAACCACACACTGATGTTTCTCTCCCTGTTTCTGTGCCTTTTCCTCTCTCTAAAAATAAATAAAATCTCTAAAAACAATAATAAGCAATGAAAAACATGTCCTCAAGTAAGGATTAAAAAGGTTTTTTTTAATCCCTGCTTTTATAGAACTCGTATTATAGGGGATGAAGGCACATAAACGTAATTAACTAAAATATGTAATATGCTGGAGAAAAAAGTTAAAAAGGAAGACAATAGCAGATGTGTGTATTTGTAAGTGTGCGGTGGGGGTTGACAGGATAACCAAGAGGAGCTTCAATTGGAAGGTGATATTTGAGTGAAGACATGAAAGAAGCTGTGGAATTGAAGCATGTGGATATCCAGAGCAAGAGCATTCTAGGCAGAGGAATAATAAATAAAAGACTGAGGCCAGAGCATGTTTATGATAGTTGAGGAACAGCAAGGGGGTGAAACACTGAGCAGGAGGAGTATATTAGAAGACAACTTCAGAAACACACCCAGTCTGAATCATTAGATACCTGCAGAAGAATGAATAGACTAGGGTTAAATAGGAGTATTAAGAGCCCATTTTAGGTTAGTAATCACAGAGTCCATAGTTGTGTGTGTTTCTCTAGCTACATTCTGACAAAACCAAGTTTAACTTAATTTTTTGTATTTTTATGGTAAAATCAAGTTTTTTAAATATATTTTATTGATTATGCTACAGCAGTTGTCCCATTTTCCCCCCCTTTATTCTCCTCCAGCCCCCTTCCCACCCACATTCTATTCCCCACCTTTAGTTCATGTCCATGGGTCATACATACAAGTTCTTTGGCTTCTACATTTTCTATACTATTCTTAACCTCCCCCTATCTTCTGCCTACCATTTATGCTACTTATTCTCTGTACCTTTTCCTCCTTGCTCCCCACCCACTCCCCCACTGATAACCCTTCATGTTATTTCCATTTCTGTGATTCCGTTCCTGTTCCAGTTGTTTGCTTAGTTTGGTTTTGGTTTTGGTTTAGGTTCAGTTGTTAGTACTGTGAGTTTGTTGTCATTTTACTGTTCATATTTTTTATCTTTTTCTTAAATAAGTTCTTTTAACATTTCATATAATAAGGGCTAGGTGATGATGAACTCCTTTAACTTGACCTTCTCTGGGAAGCACTTTATCTGCCCTTCCAATTCTAAATGAAAGCTTTGCTGGATAGAGGAATCTTAGATATAGGTCCTTGCCTTCCATGACTTGAAATACTTCTTTCCAGCTCCTTCTTACCTGCAAGGTTTTTCTTGAGAAATCAGCTGACAGTCTTATGGGCACTCCTTTGTAGGTAACTGTTTCCTTTTCTCTTGCTGCTTTTAAGATTCTCTCCTTATCTTTAATCTTGGCTAATGTAATTATGATGTGCCTTGGTGTGTTCCTCCTTGGGTCCAACTTCTTTGGGACTCTCTGAGCTTCCTGGAAGTCTATTTCCTTTTCCAGATTGGCAAGTTCTCTTTTATTATTTGTTCAGATAAGTTTCCAATTTCTTGGTCTTCCTTTTCTCTTATTCTCCTTCTAGTATCCCTATGATTCGAATGTTGGAGTATTTAAAGTTGTCTCAGAGGAGTTCCTAAGGCTCTCCTCATTTTTTTTTGTATTTGGTTCTGGTTGAATGCTTATTTCTTCCCTCTCCAAACCATTGATTTGAGTCCCAGTTTACTTCCCATCGCTCTTGGTTCCCTGTACATTCTCCTTTATTTCACTTAGCATAGTCTTCATTTTTTCATCTAATTTGTGACTACATTCAACCAATTCTGTGAGCATCCTGATCACCAGTGTTTTGAATTGTGCATCTGTTAAGTTGGCTATCTCTTCATCACTTAGTTGTATTTTTTCTGGAGCTTTGATCTGATCTTTCATTTGGGCCTTTTTTTTCTGTCATCTGCCTGTTACATTGTAAGGGGCAAGCCTTACGTGTTCACCAGGGCATCGTGGTGAACATTGCTGCACCACGACATTGCTGCATCGTGACAGTGTATGTGGGGGAGGGATTCAACAGGGAACAATGTCATTTGTTCCACTCTCTGACGGTTTTCAGTCACTTCCCCTTCTACCCACAATCAAATTGGGCCCTTCTGGTGCTGATTCCCAGGTAGGTGGATTTGTGTACATTCTAGGACCCCGTGGATCCCTACAGCTAACTCTCCTGTGAGGCTGGGAGTTTGTCCCACCACCTCAACCCCCACAGCTGTTTTCAATCAGAGGTTTGAGGCTTTATTTCCCTGCACTGGAACCCTGGGTTGCATGATCTGTCTCACTCCCCAGTTGTTTCTCCTGGTTTATCTGCACTCAAATGTGTGACTGTTCAGTCCACAATCCGACACCTTGCTGGGTCCTCCAGACACCACCTTGCCATGCTTCCACTCCACCCAGGCTGCCTGTCTTCACCCCTCCTACCAGTCTGGATGAATGTTTCTACTTTAACTCCTTGGTTGTCGGACTTCCGTACAGTTCAATTTTCTGGAAGTTTTGGCTGTTTCTTGTTTTTAAATTTGTTATTGTCCTTCTGTTGGTTGTACAAAGAGGCACAGTGTGTCTACCTACCTACACCTCCATCTTGGCCGGAAGTCCTAAAATTAAGTTTTTTAAAAAGCAGGTGGCAGTTGGTAGTTTTATGCCTATGAGTTAATTATATAACCTGTCTTAAATCTAATTTTTTAATATATTTTATTGATTATGCTATTACAGTCGTCCCATTTTCCATCCTTCATTCCCCTCTACCCCCTCTCCCACCCACATTCCCTCCCTTTAGTTCATGTCCATATGTCATAAGTTCTTTAGCTTCTACATTTCCCATACTATTCTTGCCCTCCCCCTGTCTATGTTCTACCTACCATATATGCTACTTGTTCCCTGTACCTTTCCCCCTTCTCTCCTCCTCCCACTCCCCTGTTGATAACCCTCCATGTGATCTCCATTTCTGTGGTTCTGTTCCTTTTCTAGTTTGCTTAGTTTGTTTTTGTTTTAGGTGTGGCTGTTAATAATTGTGAGTTTGCTGTCATTTTACTATACATTTTTTTTATCTTCTTTTTCTTAGATAAATCCCTTTAACATTTCATAAAATAAGGGCTTGGTGATGATGAACTCCTTTAACTTGACCTTATCTGAGAAGCACTTTATCTGCCCTTCCATTCTAAATGAAAGCTTTTCTGGATAGAGCAATCTTGGATATAGGTCCTTGCCTTTCATGACTTGGAATACTTCTTTCCAGCCCCTTCTTGCCTGCAAGGTCTCCTTTGAGAAATCAGCTGACAGTCTGATGGGAACTCCTTTGTAGGTTACTGTCTCCTTGTCTCTTGATGCTTCTAAGGTTCTTTCCTTCACTTTTACCTTGGCTAATGTAACTATGATGTGCCTTGGTGTGTTCCTCCTTGGGCCCAACTTCTTTGGGACTCTCTGAGCTTTTTGGACTTCCTGGAAATTTATTTCCTTTGCCAGATTGGGGAAGTTCTCCTTTATTATTTGGAAGTTCTCCAAATAACTTTTCCACTTGTTGCTCTTTCTCTTCTCCTTCTGGTGCCTCTATAATTTGGATGTTGGAACCTTTAAAGATGTCCTGGAGGTTCCTAAGCCTCTTCTCATTTTTTTGAATTCTTGTTTCTTCATCCTTTTCTGTTTGGTTGTTTCTTTTTTCTGGTCTACTCCATTGATTTGAGTCCCAGTTTTCTTCCCATCACTATTGGTTCCCTGTGCATTTTACTTCATTTCACTTACTGTAGTCTTCATTTTTTCATATAATTTGTGACCAAATTCAACCAATTCTATGAGCATCCTGATCACCAGTGCTTTGAACTGTGCATCTGATAGGTTGGCTATCTCTTGGTCGCTTAGTTGTATTTGCTGTGGAGCTTTGATCTCTTCTTCTGTTTGGGACATTTTTTTTTGTCTTGTCACGCCTGTTATGTGTGAGGGGCGGAACCTTAGGTGTTCACCAGGGTGGGGCAACCCAGTCACTGGTTTGTGGTGCTGTATGTGGGGGCGGAATCAGAGAGGGAACAATGGCTCTTGCTCCACTCTCTGTTGGATTTCAGTCCCTTCTGCCACTTTCCCCAAGCAAAATGAGCCTTTCTGGTGCTAATTCCCATGTGGGGGGCTTGTGCACATGCTAGGACCCCATGGGTCTCTCCAATGAACTCTCCTGTGAGGCTGGGAGTCTCTCCCTGCACCTCAACCCCCCACAGGTGTTTTCAGTCAGTGCCCCCAGGCTCTATTTCCCAGCCCTGGGACCCTGGGTTGCGTGGTCTCTTTGCCTGGTTTATCTGGATGGAATGTGGAACCGCCCAGTCAGCCAGCTGCCTGGCTCAGTGCCCTGCTTCACAGTCTCCTCCTTGCTGGGTCTGCCCATTGCCACACCGTGCCTGGGGTCTGTTAGCCTGGGATACCTTACGCACCCCGGTGCTGCCACTTTTTGTGCTGCAACTCCTCTCCACCTGGCTGCCCAGCTCCGCCCTTTCTACAGGTCTGGATGAATGTGTGTATTTTAACTCCTTTGTTGTCCAACTTCCATACTGTTCAATTTTCTGTCAGTTGTGGTGGTTATTTTGTTTCTAAATTGTTGGTGTCCTTATTTTCATTGTGGAAGAACACAGTGTGTCTACCTGTGCCTCCATCTTGGCCGGAAGTTCCTAAATCTAATTTTTAGTGCTGTGTTTAAATTTTTAGTGGTTGTTGGCTGATCCTTCTACCAATACGATAGACCAGCTGAATGCTGATAGAATACCATCTTTTGATAATAAATGGACAATAAACCTTAACTAAATATCATGAATCTTACAAGCAGAAATAGATTCATGGACTAGATTATCTGTCTGTATGAACTAACAAATCTGAACCCATGTTTCTGTAATAGGATTGTTAATCACTAGATCTGTTTTTCTGTCTCCCTTTTGTTATTTTAAAATCAAATGTGTATTTTTAACATCCTAGTGATTTGTTTTAAAATACATCTAATTTTATTAACACTTGCTTCTGAGATAATTATGACATGTTATCATATGCCCGTTTTTGCTTTTTTTCCCACTGCACCAGCTTACATTGAAGGTGCTTGTTTACAGTAACTATGGCAAAGGAGCCTTTGAGGCAAATAAGCAACAGATTTAAGCAAGGAAAAACACCTTTATTTTGAAGGTACTGGACCCCTTTGAGTACAGTGATTTCCAAACAGTTTTAATATACCTAGTGTGCTGTATTTTATTTTTTCTATAAATATGAAAATGACTCAGGTTTTTTCCTGGTTTAACCCTCCCTTCTGGATAGCTTCCTTGACATTTGATAGAAAAACATGTCTCACTACAACATAGTACATCTTTAAACAAAGGAATTTGGATTGAGAATATTAACTATGCTATACTCCCCCCCCAAAAAAGGACCTTATTGACTAACAGTTACACAAGGATAATTACTTTCCCTATCATCTAAGTTACTGATAATGAGATTTTCTACTTTATGTATTTCATTTTCTATTAATGTAATATAAATTTATTTAGACCTTATTGAATTTTTATGTATATCCCAAGCTCAGTTTATCCCATTCATATAGCATATTAATGTAAAATGTAAACAGTTATTATCTAGTAGTACTGTTTCAGTTATCTTTCTTCAGTTTCATTTTATACTATGAAAACTGTTTTAATAAATAATTTCGTGAAAAAGGGATTAAATGTTATTTAGATAGCTTTGCAGATCTGTGATATGAAAGATAATTTTTAGTGGCTATTGTGGGTGTTATTCTTCATAGTTCTTTCTCACCCCCAACCTCTCATCAGTCACCAGACACACAAATTATATAGCAAAATCTATCTTGATTTGACTGCTTATGCCCCATCACCACCATTTGGTTTCAGCCACTGATTCCTTCTCAGCTGTATTATCACAGCAACCTCCCAATTGTTCCTTCTGACTCATCGTCCTGTATCAGTCAGGATTCATATTCATACACAGGGTGGGACAAAAGTAGGTCTACATTTGTGAATACATATAACATAGTTTATTCTTACATTATTAATACAAATAACTGTAAACTTACTTTTCCGCAACCCTGTATAAAACCACTTTAGCTATTTTAAGCAGAAAGAGATTTAATACAGGTAGGTACACTTTAATATACATTTTTTTCATTTATTGTTGAATAAATGGGAGTGTGGTACATAGTCACAAATGTAGATGTGCATGATGTGCATAATATACATTATGTACATGACTATACCTAATGAGGCTTCAGACCACTTTTAGGAAAATCTGTTACATTTTAAAAACTGATTTCATAATTTTAAGATCTCACATTAAATGTAAAGCTATGAAGAAAATTAATCAGAATCTCGAAAAATGATCAGTTTAAACTTTTTCCAAAAAGCTGTTGATATGAATCCTGGTGTAAAAAAAAGTACTTTTAAAATACATACAATCCAGTTATTTTACAGGAATTTACAGTTTTCTGCAGTTTTCTTTGAGGTGGTGTACATACCGTAACCTCTGTTGTCATGGAAACAAGTCTCTGAAGGCAGCCTCAGAGGCTAAATGATTCCATGGTGTTGCTGTGGTTAGAAACAACTGAGACTGTTAGTCACCTGGTCAAGATTTTTTTTTTTAAATGAAACTCTTCGGAACTGATCTTATTGAGTGATACAAATGGAGCAGGAAAAGGATGATGACTAACCACATTAAATTATTGTCTAATGAAATTAGACAGGAGACAGGAGGTATATAAGATTTTTCAAGTTGAAAACACATACTGAAATACCTCCTCTTCTGTAATAACCCAAATATTATGGTTACTGCATATTGCTGGCTCATTAGTTAGAATCTTAAATTGATACTTTCTAATTTAGAATCTTCTTATACAGGTCCCCAGAATGTTACCATGAACTGCACTCAAAGTATCCTCTTATTTTTTCATTTTACTTTATTATCAGATCAAACTCCTCATCACTCAGCCTTCGTTTGATTATCTGTTAACTGTTTGAGGCTGTATTCTTGTTTCAAAAGAAAATTACTTTGTTGTTTTATAATTCTTTGTTACTTGAGTTGGCTATTAGCTGTGGCTAGGAAGTGCTGTGTGTCATCAATTGTTTTTTTTTGCAGATTTTCTCAGCAGTATTTGCCTTTCTTAAGTGAGAGGCAGAAGCATATGTTCTTTTTCAAAGTACTTGCTCAATGTAGTATAGGGAATGGGGTGGAGTAAGATTGTATAAATTTCAGGGTTTTCTAAAAATAGGAGGGAAGGAGGTAGGAAATAGCAAAATTTAATGGCTAAAAGTCTCTTTCTACAGGAAATAAACCCAGTAACAGAAGTCCAACAATGTTTCCTAATTCCTCATAGCTTACCTTTTGTGAGCTGAACTTCAGTTGTAAAATGAAGGGTTGAACTTGATCTTTAATAGTTCTATGTATCATTGAAATTTGATATCTTTTACAATTTATTTTAAATAATTTTGGTAATTTTCTAGAGAATGAGATGATAAATTATCATAATTGATTTTCTCTTGATATGAACAGTAGATCTCCCATTTCTTACACTGCATTATAATAGAAAATTAGAAATGTAGAATTCGAAATGAAGAGACAGGAGGGAAAGCTGCTTGTAATCCTGCCCCCATAGGTTAACTTTTCAAACACTTCTTCCAATTTTTTTAACACTTTTCATCTTTCCTTTTTTATTTAATGTCATATGATAAGCAGTGTCCCATGTGACTTACAAACTTTTTACAGATGATTTATAACTGTTGCCTAATATTTATTTAGTCTTATGTAATTATTATTATTTGCTTACCATTTCAATACCTTAGGATATTTAGGATATTCCACATATCCCCAAATATAAACAGTGCTCAAGGGAATATATTAAGAATATTAAAACATTTGCTTTTTGAATTATTCCCTTAGGTATATTTCCAGAATTATTAAGTCAGAGGTTAGACAGTTTTACCACTATAGACAATTACTGCTGAATTGCTTTTTGTAAAATTTGTATGGATTTATATATCCAAGGGCAGTGTGAGAGAGTACCCATTTCCACACATTAAAATTACTTTGACTCTGTTTTATTGTGGTAAAATATACAGAATAAAATTTCCCACTTTAATGAGCTTTAACTGTATAATTCTGTGGCATTAATTATATATTCCCAGTGCTATACAGTCATCACTATTTCCAAAACTGTTTCATCACATCCAACTGTGTAACTATTAAGCAATAACTCCTGGTGCTCCTCTCTTCCTTTTAGTCTACTTTGTATCTCTATGAATTTATCTACTCTAAATATTTCATGGAAGTGGAATCACACAATGTTGTCCTTTTGCATCTGGTTAATTTTAGCATAATATTTTCAAGGTTCATCTATTTTGTAGCATATTTCAGAATTTCATTCCTGCTTATGGCTAAAATATCTATTTAATGCATATACCACATTTTGTTTATTCATTCATCTGTTGATGGAAATTGGGGTTGCTTCCACCTTTTGACTGTTGAAAATAACGCATCATAACCCTGGCTGGTGTAGCTCAGTGGATTGAGCTCGGGCTGCGAACCAGGTATCGCAGGTTCGATTCCCAGTTAGGGCACATGCCTAGGTTGCAGGCCATGTCCCCTAGCAACCGCACATTGATGTTTCTCTCTCTCTCTTTCTCCCTCCCTTCCCTCTCTAAAAATAAATAAATAAAATCTTTATAAAAAAGAAAATAACGCATCATTGAACATTGGTGTTAAGTATCCATTTCCCTGCCTTAAGTTCTGTTAAGCATATACCTAGGAGTAGGTAGCTATGGTAATCTATGGTTAATTTCTTGAAGAACCACCTAACTGTTCAACAGAGTCTGCACCATTTCCAACATCCGTTTTTGAGGGTTCTAGTTTTGTACATTCTCACCAATACTTGTTACTTTCTGTTTTTGTTTTTCCTTTTTTATTACAGCCTCCTAGCAGGTGTGAAGTCATATTGTAACTTTGATCTGTATTTCTCTAATGAAGAGTTATGTTGAGTATCTTTTCATTTGCTTATTGGCCATTTGTATATCTTTTTTAGAGAAATGTCAACTTAAGTCCTTTGCCCATTTTTTAAATTGTCCTTTTGTTGTTGAGTTCTTTGTACATTCTGGATGTTAAACCTTCATCAGATGTGATTTGCCAAGATTTTCTACTATTCTGTACGTTGTCTTTTCACTTTCTTGATAATGCTCTTCGGTGTACAAGAAGTTTTAATCCTAATTAAATCCTTATTTATTTATTTATGTCAGTTATACTTTTTTGATGGTCATATTTAAAAATACATTGTCAAATTCAAGGTCATGAAAGTTTACTCCTTTTTTTTCTACAAGGTTTATGGTTTTAGCACTTACATTGAGGTTGATTAATTTTTAGTTTTTATATATGTTATAAGGTAGTGCTTTAATTTTTAATTTTCATGTGGATATCCAGTTTTCCCAACACCATATTGAAGAGACTTCATACATTTTTGATAAATTTGGATTGACTGACACGATAGATAAAAAAAGGTCAACATTTTCATTTTGTTTTGTATTTTTATCATTGAGGGAATGCATAGTTTCAAGTTTAGCAGTTTGTTTTGTTTTAACTGTCTTCTAGTGTACATTGTCCTCTTACTGTTCTAATGTTTTTCTTATACATGTAAAATATGTCATTGGTATAGCAAACATTTATAAATTAATTCTGTTTATCGGGCTTGGGACTTGTTAGAAAATACCTTCTGTGTTCCAGTTATATCTTTATTAAAATAATTGAATAAAGTCAGATGAGAGTAATTGAGTGTAAATATCAAAACTTTATAGTTTAAATGATGTCACTAGAGTTCCCACATCTTTTTTTATTTTTCCCAGAATATGCCTGACACATTATCAATATATTCAATGAATGCTAATTTAATCAGTGACTTTACAGGCAGGTTCTTACAGTAGAGATTAATAGCACAAATTACTTTAAAGTATACAGAATCAATTTTGAAGTCCTTTGAATGTTTTGTCTGTGAACTTGTGTGTCCCAGTTACCCTATCTGATGGGCTAATGGAGTTATTTCTGATTCTTTGAATATAAGGAGTTAAGTAGTCAAATATATTTGAAATACTAGAAGAATATTTTGTTGTCTGTCTCTGAAGCTAGTGACTTGTCTCCTAGAGGAGCATTATAAGTTATCTTTAGTTATTTTCATTTAAATATCTGAGAGGTGGTCAGTCATTTTAACTACAGAGTAATTAAAACATTTGTTTAATTATTTTGGACTAAAAAATATTATTTCTAAAATAATTTCTGGAGACCATTTTCTCATTTAAACTGAGGTAATTTTTTAATATTTTACCTGTTTCTCAGTTATTTCTGAAAACTGTAATTTATCTTTATGACAACTTTCTGTTGTGTGTTTCCTTTTTACTTTGGTATTTTTCCTGATTTTTTGTCATTGATGATTTTTAGCCAACAGAAGCTGTACCTCTCTCTCCTCCCACTGTCCCTGTGATCCCTGTCCTGCCAGTCCCTGCTGAGAATACTGTCATCCTACCCACCATACCACAGGTTTTTATTAGTTTTTTTTCTTTATAAAAATTTAATTTGCTTTTAATGTTTCATTTGTATTTTTTTCAAAGTGTTTTAATTATTTTTTTGTTAGATTTATAATTTACTTTGTGCTTCAATTCATATCTTTAGGGAATTAACTATTTGGGATTTAATATAAAGTGGGGTTTAATATTTGCCATTTTATTAGGTTGTCTGTGAAATAGGACACATTCTAAACTTTATAATACTGAACCTCCTTAGATTTGTTATCATTATTTTTGTACTTACAAATATGAAATAGTTTTAAAATATTTTTGTTATTGGAAATCTTGTTTATTTTCTAAAGATAATAAAAACCATTGTCTTCTTGATCTTGTACTGGATGTGTTATTTTATGTAGCATTTTGTTTCATATATATATTTATCTTATTTGGAAATATTCATCTTTCTGTCATTTGATTAGATAATATACTTAATTAACATTTATTGGTTAAAAACAGTATATATATAAAGTATGTGGGAATTCTTTGTGCTATCTTTGCAACATTTCTATAAATCTAAAACTTTTCTCAAATAAAGTGATTTTTTTAAGTTAACATGTAAAAGCCAAAGAATAAAATGAAATAGCCAAATGTCGCAGACTCTCAACCTTTTTCACTTTCAGAGCTTTAGTAGTCCCAAGGGATGGCTTATTAAGACACTAACTGCCTTACCAACAGAGTTATCCAAAGTCCAAATAGTGGTAGTACTATTCAGTATAGTAATATAATCTTTGGTGGGAAAGATCTCAGTCTTACTCAAAGTGTAAATAAGTATATCTTTAGGTATGTTTTACAGTTGTTGATCTATAGCAAAAATCTAGGTACAAATAATGTTTCTGTGTAAATGCAGTTTCCAAATAAGTTCCATGAGGGGAAACAGGTGGGGTATCAACTGTGATTGCTCACATCACAGTGCACTTCCCCTCTCCTAAAAAATGAAAATCAATACGAACATCATACAGGATAGGATTTTAGGGGAAATTACAGGTACTGCACTAAGACTTTAATAATTCTAAATAAGCAGCCGAAGGATTATTATAATAAGGTAGCATCTTTCTAAGTATCTAGGATTTAGTAACACAATATTTTTTAGTATGAGATTTGAAAGTTTATTTTACTCTTTTACTTCAGTTCATCTGTTTATATTAAAAGTTTTCTAGACTCCTTTAAAATTTTGTAGTAGCTTCTGTTTTTACTGTATTCAATAGGGAACCTGTTTCCTGTTCAGCATTCTATGATTTATTTCCTCCAAGAATCCCTAACATAGCGTCACACTACAGTTGGAAATTGTTGGGACATTGCATAGCCTTGTAGTTATAAAGCTCTTAGAGTCAATTTGATCTGGTTTGGAATTCCAGCCTTACTACCTGCTTGCTAGCTGTGTAACTGAGCAGTTTACTTAACTATTCTGAGCTTCTGTTTGCTCACCAGTGACACTGAAGATGATAGACGTACTAACTTGAGATGTTTTGTAATAACTGAAAGAATAACAATGCATAGGTAGTAGCTGCTATGTGATCTTGGCTATTCATATTGTTATTTCATATTTCTTTGAGATAGTAAACCAAGGAGCAAGATTTAAAAAAACAAAACAAAACGAGGATATCTTCACAAGAGAGGTGTATTTATTCTACCTAGCCTCATTTTAATTTTTAAATATACTACAAAATTCCATGTGGTGGAATTTAACAATTTATATTGTATTGTGTGAGAAGCCTATGGGCATGCCTTATTTTCCAGAATAAGAGTTTTCCTGATTAATCCAGTATAACATATACATTATAAAATTCATACACCTGATTAAAATGTTAGTTCTTAAATAAATTTTGAAGTTCATACTTAGTATATAAACCAATTTTAACATTTTAAATGGATATATTTTTTTTCCTAAACATGTACTATACATTTTAGTTGCATAATGATGTAATAGAAATGGAAGGAAATGTCACAAGATTCAGGGTCTAGTTCTGTCTTTGTGACTCAGATAAGCTACTTAGGCTTTCTTACCTTTTATACTCCCTTTGTCTACTAAAATGGGGGAATAACACCTCTTTGACTACGTCAAAATGAGTTTGAGGATCAGGCAAATTAGACAGAAGGATAGCTAGTAGGTCACACTTGTTTTTCAATATTTGTAGATCTTTCATACTTTTCAGAATGATTTTATATTGATACCACATCATTTATGAAAGCCCTGTAAAGTACCAATTGTCACACTTATTATACGCAGTGTTACACAAAGAGATATATTCAACAGCTGCTTGAAGTTGCAGAAAGAGAGCATGTATTTTATAATGCAACCTACCACTTCTTGGCCTTTTCCACCTTTCCTGGCCTCACCCTTTTGTGGCTGTGTGATGGTGGGGAAATTACTCAGCTGCTCAGAGCCTCGATTTTTCCACGTAGAAACTTAGCACATAGGAGGTGAATAACAAATGCTAGTACTCCCTAATGGGTATGTAATCATATAATTTCTATGAAACTTACCTATTAAATACACAGGCTTATATCCACCCCAGTGTAAATATTCTGCTCTAAAACCAAATGCTTTAGACCTCTGTTTCTGCCAGTTGTAAGGAGCTAAGTAATGAAGGTATTGTTGAAAATGTTTTATTGCTGGTTTTTTGTGTCTGTCAAAGTCTTTGTTCATACTCACACATGTACTTTGAAAGGATTGGTTTTTCTTCAATTTTTTTGTTATTGTTCCAGTCATGTATATACTAAGATGACTATAACATTCTCCTTGTCTTCTAGGAAGCTTCCTACTATTTGTGCAACAGACAAGCTAATAAATAATTCCCACATAAGAGTGGTTACATTAGAAATAAATTCAATTCAGAGCATCCCATGCTTCTGACTATTCAAGTTTCACAAAATGTCTGAGCGTTGAGTGTTAAATGAATTGACCATTACGATAATCTAAAGCATGACCTGATATATTTTCATTTTACTGGTAATCTTAAATAGAATAGCATACTTTGGATTTACCTTGATGAGCCTTTTTTAACCATACACTAATATGTGACTGGCTGCAGGGCCTATATTTGTGATTTTTGTTTTTCGTTTTTTTGCTTTGGGTTGGTTTATTTTTGGGTTATTTGCAGATCATTTCATGCAATGTACACAAAAAGTGTTTTACTAAACTCCTTATTTTGGCCTTTTTCAAAGATTTTAATTTTTTTTAATTTTTAGAGTATATTTTATTGATTATGATATTATAGTTGTCCCATTTTTTTCTGCTCTTTATTCCCCTCCAACCCTGCACCCCATCCCCCACCAGCATTGCTCCACTTTAGTTCATGTCCTTGGGTCATACATATAAGTTCTTTGGCTTCTCCATTCCCTATACTTTTCTTCCCCTTGTCTATTTTGCAGCTACCATTTATGCTTATTCCCTGGACCTTCCCCCCTTCTCCCCCTCCCCTCCCAACTGATAACCCTCCGTGTGACCTCCATTTCTGTGATTCTGTTCCTTTTCTAGTTGTTTGCTTTGCCTTTGTTTACTGTTCATGTGTTTATATATTTTATTGATTAAGCTATTACAGTTGTCCCATTTCCCCCCTTTATTCCCCTCCACCCCATGCACCCCCTCCCACTCACATTACCCCCCTTTAGTTCATGTCCATGGGTCATACATATAAGTTCTTTTGCTTTTACATTTCCTATACTATTCTTAACCTCCCCTATTTTCTACCTACCATTTATGCTACTTATTCTCTGTACTTCCCCCCCTCCAACTCCCCTGTTGCTAACCCTCCATGTGATCTCCATTTCTGTGGTTCTGTTCCTGTTCTAGTTGTTTGCTTAGTTTGTTTTTGTTTTTGTTTTAGGTGTGGTTGTTAATTATTGTGAGTTTTCTGTCATTCTACTATACATGTTTTTTATCTTCTTTTTCTTAGATAAGTCCCTTTAACATTTCATAAAATAAGGGCTTCGTGATGATGAACTCCTTTAATTTGACCTTATCTGGGAAGCACTTTATCTACTATTCTAAATGAAAGCTTTGCTGGATAGAGTCATCTTGGATGTAGGACCTTGCTTTTTATGACTTGGAATACTTCTTTCCAGCCCCTTCTTGCCTGTAAGGTTTCTTTTGATAAGTCAGCTGACAGTCTTATGGGCACTCCTTTGTAGTTAACTGTCTCCTTTTCTCTTGGTGCTTTTAAGATTCCTTGTCTTTAATCTTGGGTAATGTAATTATGATGTGCCTTGGTGTGTGTTTACTTGGGTCAACTGCTTTGGGACTGTGAGATTGCTGGACTTCCTGGAAGTCTATTTCCTTTGCCAGATTGGGGAAGTTCTCCTTCATTATTTGTTCAAGTAAGTTTTCAATTTTTTACTCTTCCTGTTCTTCTGGCACCCCTATGATTCGGGTGTTGGAACATTTAAAGTTGTCCCAAAGGTTCCTAAGATTCTCCTCATTTTTTTGAATTCTTGTTTCTTCATTCTGTTCTGGTTCATTGTTTACTTCTTCCTTCTCCAAATGATTGATTTGAGTCCCAGTTTCTTTCCCTTCACTGTTGGTTCCCTGTATATTTTTCTTTATTTCACTTTTCATAGCCTTCACTTCTATTTTGTGCCCATATTCAACCATTTCTGTGAGCATCCTGATTACAAGTGATTCAAACTCTGCATCTGAGAGGCTGGCTCTCTCTTCATCACTTAGTTCTATTTTTGAACCTTTCTTCTTTTCTTGCATTTCAGCCATATTTTTGGTCTCAGAGTGCCTGTTACATTCTAATGGGTGGAGACTAAGGTATTTGCTAGGGTGGGACAACCCACTTCACTGAGTTGTGGTGCTGTATGTGGGGGAGGGGTCCAAGAGGGAACGGTGCTGCTTGCTCCACTCTCCACCCACTTTCAGTCACGTGCCCTGCTTCCCACAAGCAAATTGGGTCCTTCTGGTGCTGATTCCTGGGTGTGTGGGCTTGTGTACATTCTAGGACCCTGTGGGTCTCCAACGAACTCCCCTGTGAGACTGGGAGCTTCTCCCACCTTCCACAATTCCCATAGGTTTTTACAGCCAGAGGTTTTGAGGCTTTATTTTCCCACACTGGACCCCTGGATTGCTTGGTCTGTCTGGCTTCTCAGTTTTTCCTCCTGGTTTATCCTCCGGCAAATGTGTGACCTCCTGCTGTGCCAGCTGCTGCTTCACCCACCCAGTCCTCCAGCCACCGCCTAGTAGTGCTTCCTCTCCACTCCAGCCACCCGTCTCCACCCCTCCTATCAGTCTGAATGAGTATTTCTTCTTTAACTCCCTAGTTGTTGGACTTCCATACAGTTTGATTTTCTGGCAGTTCTGGTCATTTTTTTTATTTTAAATTTGTTATTGTCTTTCTTTTGATTGTGCAAGGAGACAAAATGTATCTACCTGTGCCTCCATCTTGGCCAGATGGCCCATTTTAAAATAACTGGGTCATAGAATTCTTTTAATGCTGTGTTTTAAAATGTAAAAGCTGAAATTGTGTTAAGATGCTGCAATGTGTCATAGCAGCAGTCCCTCCAAGGGCATTTGAAATTGAATAGTAAAAGCTGGATGAGCAAAATTATGGTTTTTTGTCTTGTTATTGATACTTAGGTTAAATTCTTTAGGGGTTTAATTGTTCCTTTTTCTGGAATATATCTGCCTCTTTACTACATATCCCAACATCTCTTAAGTAAATTGTAGGGTTTCATTGTCCAAGTTGAAACATACACAGTGGTATATATTGGCAGAAACCACTGTGGTTTACAATGTATTTTCTTTTATTTTACTTCACTGAGCCCTCATACACTTCTCTTGGGTAACGGCATATGTTGTTGCCCCTTTATAAATGGAGAAAACGAGTTTCAATAACATTTGTGATTTACTGTACAGTCAAAGTCACTGAATGGCAGAGTGATTTAGGGAGACCTAGAACCAAGTCTTTTGATAAGGATCACTTGAAGCAAATTGCAGGGAAGGGCCTTTCTTAATTTGAAATAACTTTCACTCCCTGGCCAGGTAAACAAGTTGGTTATAGCATCATCCCAATACGCCAAGGTTGTGGGGTTTGATGCCAGTCAGGGGACATAGAACAGTCAACCACCAAATACATAAATAAGTGCAACAACAAAGAGATGTTTCCCTTCTGTCTCTCTCTCTCTCATTCTCCCCCCATTCCTCCCTTACCCCTCCCTCTTTCCTTCCCTCGCTTCCCTCCTTCATCTCTCCCTCCCCCTCTCTTCCTCTCACTCTCTAAAAATTAATTAAAAAATTAAATAACTCTCACACAAATTTTTTCCAAGTCTTGTTGTTGCTTGATTTCCTCCTAAACACAGCTGATAACTCCATGCTACCTGTTCTGCTACCTATTGTCCTGGTTATGAATTTGTTACTGTTTTTTATTTTAGTGCTCTTTACCTCAGCTCTCTGAAAGTTTATTCTTTCCTTCAGAAATTGCCTGTCCTTTAATGTTGGTGCAATGGCATTATTTCTTTCAGAGTTGCAAATCTTAAACTTCAAGCCCATTCAAATTCTGCCACCCCATTCACTTGTATTTCCACCTCTTCCAAATTAGAGAGCTATGGAGTACTACTTTGCCAGATACCATTTCTATATTTTACAAAGGAATTTAGAAAATCTCAAGTTAGTAAAGGCATAATTTATTTCAGCGGAAATGTTTTAATTCTCTACCTGCGAACATAGTCTTAAATATTTTTATCGTTTTAGATGGCTAAACTCAAGGCAATCAAATCATTCCTTTGGCTTTACTTATATAGGCTCTTATTTTGGACTATATTTTGTGATATGCAGTTTTCAAATTACTATGTTTTCTTATCCTGATGTTAGTTTTGATTGAATTTCTTCCTTAATCCTCAATGTGAACATTTGTGGGTTTTTTCCATTTTCAAACTTTATGTCTATATTTTTTCTTCAGATGAGATCATTCACTCATGGTTATTCTAAGATATATCTATAATAAACATACACATGTCACTCATCTAATTATGTTCTTGAAGTCAAAGTTACAAATTATTTTTATTAATCTGTATTATTCTTTATTCTAAACTTTTAAGTTGAAATCAGTTTTATGGTGTGAATGCTAACATTTTAGTAGCAACTCTGAGTAACAACTGTCTTAGTTATAAACTCTTACAAACTGAGTGCTTGATTTACTCTAGTTTTTCTTCCTTTACTAGTTTATTATGAAAATTTCTCCAAATAGTCAAATGCAGAGGGAATAGTATAGTGAACTCTTTTACATACTCATCGCCCAACTACAATTCATTCATCAACTTGTGTTCTCTTATATATGATCTACTGTGGCAGCTCCCACTTCTAACTTCTCATTGGTTTTATTTTGAAGTAAATTTAACACTACGTGAATTTTTTATATATATTTCAATATAGATATTCTTTATATTACTAGAATCAAAAGTGATCTTTTCTACAGTGGAGAGTTGGTGTTCAGGAGTAGCTAAAATTGTAATACTTTCGGTATAAATTAGATTTTGATTAAAACCAACTTTTCCAACTGTATGGTTGGTAATACATGGGGAGAGACAACCAAATGACTTCCTTGCCGTATTTTTAAAGAATATAACTTATTTTGTAACTTTAAATAGCCTTGTTCTTTCTTGCTTGCCCTCTTCTTATTGCCCTCTTTTTGCATAACTGCTTAAGCAAAGTAAGGTGAAGTTGTACCATTAATTTTTTCAATTAAGTGAAATATTATCAATTTGAGGTATCTCAGTAGGTCATTGGGAAATATTTTCAAATATTCAGAAAATCTCATATCTGTAACTTGACTAGCTTTACTTAAATAGCAACCTTACAAATAATATCTTTTTTTTTTTTTTTGCACTTTGGGTTACTTTATTTTTTATATATTTTTTATTTTAATTGTTGTTGCAGTACAATTTTCTATCTTTTACTCCCATCCCAACCCATCCACCCAGCCCTCCCCTCCTCCCTCCCATTTCCACCTACCTCTAGTTTTTATCCATCTGTCCTTTATACTTCCTCCTGTAAACCCTTTCCCTTTTCCCCTGAAATTCCCTCTCCTCTCCCCTCTGAACACTGTCAGACTGTTCTCTATTTCAGTGTCTTTAGTTATACTTTGCTTGTTTCTTTGTTTTGTTGTTTAAGTTCCTGTTAAAGGTGAGATCATATGGTATTTGTCTTTCACCGCTTGGCTTATTTTGCTTAACATAATGCTTTCCAGTTGCATCCATACTGTTGCAAAGGATAGGAGCTCCTTCTTTCTTTCTGCTGCATAGAATTCCATTGTGTAAATGTACCACAGTTTTTTAATCCACTCATTTACTGATGGCCACCTAGGTTGCTTCCAGCACTTGGCTATTATAAATTTGTGCTGCTATGAACATTGGGGTGCATAGGTTCTTTTGGATTGGTGTTTCAGGGTTCTTAGGATATAATCCTAGCAGTGGAATTGCTGGGTCAAAAGGCAGATCCATTTTTAGTTTTCTGAGGAAATTCCATACTGTTTTCCATAGTGGTTGTACCAGTCTGCAATCCCACCAACAGTGCACTAGGGTTCCCTTTTCTCCACAACCTCTCCAACACTTG